>JAPEIX020421770.1:0-13759 GCA_026122405.2 Zoanthus sansibaricus
TAGCTCCGCTAGGGTAACTCGGTTAGGCGAGTGACCCTTCTACCCGGGTCAACTCTCCTCCATATAAACAGGGCCTTGATCTCAAGTCTTGCTGACAACCCGACAATGCAAATAATCGCGGCAAGCCGTACGTGGCCCTCTTTCAGTCTTTGCACCCAGGGAACTTGCTGTAGACAACGATTCGCAAGCTCCCGACAAAAAAAAACAAACAAACAAACCATGCTCGTATGTAATTGGATTAAAAAAAAGGCGAATAAAACAAGACTGAAATCTCTTAAAGGTTGAATTGTCACGATTATGACAAAGGTGGCTATCAAAAAACACACAGTTAGCTTAGATCCATTTCAACGTATTTTTTCCTTAAAATCTATATAAGATAGCATTCATCTTTTTTATTAGTGAGCACTAGAAGCTAAAACAGGTGATTTTTAATGACTTACTATAAAAGTTGAGAAGAGTTTTAATCAAAATTAAAAAATATGTATAAATTATTTTGTGTACGTATATCAGTACAAACAGGTTTGGTGAATTAATAAAGAACAGAGCTATACAATAGTGTTTTTCTTCTAAAAAATGTAAATTAAAACTTGAACGATTACACCGCAAAGCTAGTGATACTGTTACGTAGTAAATTAGAAGGAATTGCGGCTCTTTGGTAAAAATGCATAAATGATTTTGACCCCAATTAATGCGAGTAATAACGTCGCCTTAAAAATCAACACCATTTGTCCACAATCTTGCTTGCAATAAGGAGAAACAGGAAGCGCTTATTGTCATTCATTGTGTGGTGGAACAAATAATTTCGAGTTTACTCGACTCAATTTATTTGTAGAAGCAGCAACTGACTTGTCAGTTGATGATAAATTCGAACAATTGCTTCCATTTTCGTTCAGTTTAAAGAAAACCGAATTTTACATTTAAACATTATGGCTAAAGTTGAGCAATAAGATTGCTGACGCTCCCTAATACTAAAAACTAGCGGATTCATATAAAATATTCATTCGTAATGTTAACAAAGGAAATGTCAGTCATTCAACTGATATGTGGTACTTTGTGCTTATTGTCGGATTACTGGATGTTTAAAAAGAAAGACACACTTTTGTTTTAATCTTTCAAAAACTAAAACTCAGTCTGAACAGCTAACACTTAGCAAAGATTAAAAAAGCTAAACTCTTGCTTAATACTGAAGCTCAATTCTTTAAGTAATAAAAACAATTGAATCAGCGTAATTTTTTTCGTCCGGAAGACTTGAACATTGACAATTATTTTCAAATTGACTCTACAAAGGAATAAATAAATTCATTTAATTTATCTATATATGTATTAAAAAAGGTTTTGCTCTTGGGATTTGTCCTAAGCTTCAAATGTTAACATAGTTTGTACCTAACAAAAAAATGGTCTGTTTTGTTTTTGATAAAATTCACCATTTCGATTTTGGTCAGAGATTCTATACATTTTTCAGTATATCACAATATGTCGAAAATTAACTTTGTGAATCCATGTACACCATATTTTTTTTTATAAGAATATTGTTTTGCGGACCAAGGCTGGATATTCTTATTTTTTGGCCAATTTTAGGCTGAAAATATTTTTACGAATATTCTTAGTTTCGGGAATATCGGTGACACGGAATTTCCGTTCTTAAAATGACTGTGGTATCGAAGAACTTAAAAGGTAATAGATCTGTACATGGCTTTGCATTTGGGATTAGAGTGCAATTGCCATACATGTAATCAGTAATGTTTCTTTTAAACTTGCAAAATTATATTCTTAACAAAATCTAAGCCTCAGCTTATTCTTAAAATATTCTTAAAATTTGGCCACATTCAGCCTCAATATTCTTATAAAGTATATTCTTATAAAAAAAAGTATGGAATAAAAACAGTCTCGGCTAAATTTCTTAGTGTACACACAATATCACATATGACGCATGTGTACTTGAACACATGTATGTACATAGATCTGTGGATTGAGAAGAGTTCAAAATGAAGGTTTTGATAAGTTCTTTACAATGAACAAAAATTAATTCTATCTTCTTCTATATAAATAGTCGAAAAGAATTAAGTTGCTGTTTAAAACATTGTCACTTAAAACAAAATCGAATTAAAAATGAAAATTCAGCGAATTCTACAAAACTCTGGTCAGTTTGCTTCAGATCTCCTCAACGCCGAAACCCAATTTGCTCAGCCTTAGGGTATTAGGTATTACGTCAGTTGAACACCAGGCCCTTAAATTCCACATTGAAAAAAGTCGATACAGAACTTTTTTACGTTTATATAAGGAACTAATTTTAAAAGTGGGCCTTTTTATTATATTAACCATGTGAATTGCAAAAATCAATTTATATAGTAGAAATACTTTACCAAATTAGATAGCTTTAGTATTTTTGAGAAATCAATTCTTGTATATTCCAAGAGGTGAATGAAACAAAGGAAAGCTACCGAAGGCTGCGAAACTTGTCGTTTTATCAATCGATGTTTTGAGTACTAAGTTGCGCACCGCTAAATGGTATCATGTACTGGATAAGGGAAACAGGTTTTTTTATAATCTTTATAAGTGAAAAATATATTTAGAAATATGGTTTACAGACCCAATTAAACCATTATATATTTAAAACTGTAGCAAAGTGATTCGTTCACGAGCAGCTTAACTTTAAAATTCAATCGCAAATTAGACTCTAAAGCAACCAAATACATTATTAAGAGCTTGCTTAAGCTTTAAAGTGTATCACACTAAATCTTTCAGATTTGCCCGGTTTATAACCGCCTGGAGAAATGTTTTTAAAATTAAACAGGAAAGAAAAACGGATAATACAACACTTTTTGCTTTTGTCGTTTCAAAGGTTTGTATAAAGAGATCTGTTAAAATCTTTCAAAATACGTATACATGTACATGCAGTAACAGAAACATATATTCGTACCTGTTGAAAACACACATAGTATGATCATTGGAATCCTCTGCTATAAACGTGTCTGTTTCTTCAACTTTGTCCACACACTTTATTCGTATTAAATGTGTTATTGTCTTATTGTACTTTACTACATAGTGCTCTTTTCTCTCCTTCTTGATGGGACAGAAATGAGATGAAGTGTCTTGGCCATTACTGTAACCAATATACGATGATTAGTCATTAGAATTCAGATTGTAACAATGATGTATCTTAAATTGCTTAAAGAAGAAAGAAAAAAATTAAATTCACAAAAAACTTTAACAACCGAAAAATTAAGGTGTCATAAATATTATGGTACGTACAAAAAAAAAAATCACAAATTTATAGAAGCATTGGGCGCATATGATCAAAAACGCCAACGTCAACCTCACTTTTAAAATATCCTGAAATCTCCGCAAAATTTAAAGCTATTAATCCTTACCAAAATTTATACTGATTTGTAAAAGATGTGAAGGCAAAGTAAAAAAAGCGCAAAAAAGAAAAAAAAAGAAAAAATCTCTACCCACCTTCCTTTTGTGCCCTTGGACGGTTCCACCAAATGTAATATTACAAAATAGGAAAATATAAAAAGATTTAAAAGTTTGGATTTTTGCATGCTTGTTCAACCTAAAAATAAAAAAGCTTTGGCTGCCAAAAAAATTTTCATGGAGAACAAACTGCTTAACCAACGCTTTTGTGATGACCGGGAAAATAACTTATCGTCTAGTATTTCACAGTGGAAACAATCTTATAAATGTTCAATGATTGTTTGGTAGAAATAGCATTTTGTGGAGTTTGTGTCAACATTAAAAATAAACAGTTATGGCAGTTTGTGTGCACCAATTACCGGCACCAAATCGTTGAATCTGAAGCTATCATCAGCAGCTGTAATTAAACAATTCTTTAAGAAATGTTAAAAATGACTACAAGCTATATAGATGGACCCGGCAAAACTCGAGATGGAACGATTTTAAGGTGGCTAAAATATTAATCTTGTACCATGCAAATAATGCTTTTGTTTGAAAAAATATTCCGTGTGGGTGCATAACATCTGCCGCCATTTTAAAATTTGCGGCGAATCCTCTTACAATTAAGCGCGCTATAAACTTTTCTTCAGTAAATTTGTTATACAGAATAGGTTTTAAATAATCCTTCTGAAGTCGATCTTGGATACTTTATAATGTAAAAAAAAGTGTTGGTAAAAATTTTGCGGACAAATAGGATAAGGAAAAACTGGCTTAAGTTTAAAAACATGAAATATGAGATGACGTGCGGAAAACTGTTCAATTTAAGAGATGTTGATTCGACGAAGATGCTTTGAGCAAGAGTCCCCTAAAAAACACTGGAAATGTTGAAGTTCGCTACTCCCGCTTAAATTTTGATAAGTGCATAAAAGCTGCAAAAAAAGTTTCTTTTTATAGTCTTTTTTCAGTCTTTTTTTATAGGTTTTAGTAATGGCTTTATGTCTTTTCTGGGCCACCCGTGTAAATGCATGTGCGCAAAGCATGATGGATAGACATCAGTGCTTGGAAAACAATGATGTAATGACATACTATTTTTGCCGGTATTAAGGATGTCTCAACCAAGAAAGGTCGCAATTATCGGCTCCGGAAATTGGTATGTTTTAAGTTCATTGCATGAGTCTATGTAGCTTTTGGAATTTTCCTTGCTTTTGTTTTTGGCTGACCATACGAACGTAAACACAAACTAATTTTTGTTTGAAAATGTTACAAGGGGTTCCGCAATTGCTCGCATCATTGGAGCAACAGTAAAAGAGAATCCGGATCTTTTCCAAGAGCAAGTAACGATGTATGTCTATGAAGAAATTGTGGATGGTAAAAAGCTAACAGATATTATCAACACACAACACGAGAATGTAAAGTACTTGAAAGGTTTCAAGTTACCTGAAAACATTGTAAGTGTGAAACATACAGAATCGAAACTTCTGCGTTGTGCTCAAAATTTAACTGCATTATATAAATTACTAGAAATTCCAAATACGTAAAATACAGTTTTTAATTGTAAATCATACAATGTTGAGCAGTTGTTTTTGAAATCATACAACCATGCATCCATCATGAATGAGTCGCGTCTGTTAGTTGTCAGTTGTTTGATCATGACTTTGACAGTTAAGCTCATGACTTATTTGTAAGCTTGGCGTTACTGTAACGTTGACATCGTTATTTTAAGTTTCGATAGTTATAGCTGTCTAAGCACTCGCCCATCTTCTTTTGCACTTGATTCTAGTTGGGGTCTTAAACGAAATTGTATAGTAAATGATTCCAAACACACCTAGGTTAGGGTTCCTTAATATAGTTAATTGTTTCTAAAAAACTCTAGGCATTGTCCAATTTTAGTTTTTTAATTATCAAATTTCACTTTTTTTGGCATCTGCTGTATAATCCATTTTTATTAAATTGTGTTTAGAGATGCAGCTGTGTAATTATTTACAGTGAAAGAGTCGGGAAATTAGTTGTATTAATATTATATTGTTAAACTTAAATTATGTATCCATCAATGAGTTCTTGTTTTTTAGTTTTTTTTTTGCTGTGTTGTGTTAAAGTTGTATTAAAAAATCTCTCAGGCATTTGTAAACAATGTGCAATAATTATCTACGAATTTAGTTGCTATAGTGTCAGCTTTGATAAAATGAAAGTTATTTCTAAAATGCATTGTAAACAATTTTAAAAAATCCTTGTTTACATTGTTTTTATTACTAGAAATGAATATTCAGGTGAAGTTGAACATCTGGAATGCTGGAATACTTTTCATAGCTTCAGGCTAGTTCTCCAAAAGGGAATAAAATAAAGATTTCCCTATTCAAGAAATTAAAGTTAACAAAATTTGTTTCACTGATGCTATCACTTTCTTTCACATTACTTATTATCTTATAGGTTGCAGTTCCTGATGTTGTTGAAGCAGCAAAGGATGCTGGTATTCTAGTGTTTGTAGTGCCACATCAGGTAATTAACATTGTTATATACCAACGATCAAAGTCCATTTTTCTTATACTCCTATTGGACGAGAGGACATCATGCGCATGTGAGCAAGTTTCACTGTTTCCCATGAACCAAGCACTCAGAGGGCAACATTATGTTATGGACCGGTAAATCACAAAACCGGAAGTTAATTGTAATTTGATATGATTTCAAAAATTCACAAAACACAAGTTTGGATAATATAAAAATTATTTAAAAGCTGCTTTTTGTTCTTCTTTAATAATTGGTATATAACAAAACACTTAATTATTGAACTTAACCATGGGAAAGCAGTATGTTTTGTGGTCCCTCGACGGCAATATTTCCCTGCTCTGCCTTTGGAAACATCGGCGGTCTAGGGACCACAAACATACTGTTTCCCTTGGTCTCAGTCAATAAGTGTTTTAAAATACTATAATTTAAAGTCCTCATTATCAGCTGCCCCAAGTCCCAGACTCCTTTTTTTGCATACTTTCCAGCTTGCGGATAATCCTTTGTGGTTTGAATGACTCTGAATTGATTTTTTATTTAATTACCAAAGCAATTCTATGTTCTACACTGAGGTTTTTGTTTTACAGTACTTATGCCTCCTTGGTGCAATGATATAAGAATGATAAAATGGATGTGTAATGCCACTTGAAGGATAGGAAGCATTCATCAGAACTGAGGGAACATTTAGGATGTGATAGCATTATGCATTAGGAACTGCATTAGAAAAGGCAGATTGAGGTGTTTGGCCATGTAAAGAGTTCCAATGATGATAGTGTGAGGAAGAAGTCATTGAGGAGCAACAAAGAAAGGGTAGGCCTCAAAAGACTTGGTACCAAGTGATTTAAGATCTCTGAAGGTTGATGGTGATCTGGTGCAAAATTGAACTGAGTGGAAGATAGCCATTAAAGTACCAGTCTAACTCGTGCAAGCATGGAAAATACTGTAGATGTTTAAAATGTGGATATTGGTGGTGGTGGTAATGATGAGGAGGATAAGGAGGACGAGGATAAGGATGATGATAAGGAGGATGATGAGGATGAGGATAATAAGGATGATGATAAGGATGAGGATGATGATATGGATGAGGGTGATGATGATGATGAGGATGATGATATGGATGAGGGTGATATGAGGATGAGGATGATGATAAGGATGATGATAAGGATGAGGATGATGATGATGGTGATGATGATAAGGATGAGGATGATGATGATGATAAGGATGATGATGAGGATGATGATGAGGATGATGATGAGGATGATAAGGATGATGATAAGGATGATGATAAGGATGGTGATGGTGATGATGGTAAGGATGATGGTGGTAATGATGAGGATGATGATGAGGATGATGATGATGATGATAAGGATGATCATGAGGATGATGATGAGGATGATGAGGGTGATAATAAGGATGAGGATGATGATAAGGATGATGATAATGATGACGGTGGGGATGATGATAAGGAAGATGAGGATGATGATGAGGATGATGATGAGGATGGTGATAAGGATGAGGGTGGGGATGATGATAAGGAAGATGAGGATGATGATGATAATGAGGATGATGATGAGGATGATGATAATGATGACGGTGGGGATGATGATAAGGAAGATGAGGATGATGATGAGGATGATGATGAGGATGATGATGAGGATGGTGATAAGGATGAGAGTGGGGATGATAAGGAAGATGAGGATGATGATGATAATGAGGATGATGATGATGATGATAAGGATGATGATGAGGATGGGGATGATGATAAGGAAGATGAAAATGATGATAATAATGAGGATGATGATGAGGATGATGATGATGGTAAGGATGATGATAAGGATGAGGATGGGGATGATTATGAGGATGATGAGGATGATGATGAGGATGATGATAAGGATGATGATGATGGTAACGATGATGAGGATGATGATGATGATGATCATAAGGATGAGGATGATGAGGATGAGGCAGGGGTTATAATAAGTGATTTTTTACCAAGTTCAAAGGCTGGGTTACATAATTTCTGTTGATGGAGTGGACTCCCTCATTTCAGAACTTAGAATTCCCATCTGGCCCCCCTCCTCCCTTGTCCCTCTCCTGTTAATTGCTGGCAAGTACTTATAATTAACTAAAAATATTGTTTATTTTCCATTTTGGAAAGTTTGTCAAAAGGATTTGCCGTGAACTAAAAGATACTGTCAAACCTGATGTGATTGCAATTTCACTTATTAAGGTGAGAATAAACTAGTATAATTATTTTTTGTCTTATAACTTTTAAATTGTTTGATATAATTATCCTAACCAAGGCCACAGGTTCATATTGATACATTTTTTTTTGAAAACCTTTGATTTATTTTTGAACACAATGTTTATGTTAATATAGTGAGCACATTAAACAACTTCAGTTGTTTAATGTGTTAGGTGTTAGTTACTGTATGTTAAAATGCCCTCCATGTAAAGCCGTTCCACTAAATGCTCCCTGTAATGTACAAATACTGAATTTGACTTTTTTGTGAATTAAGATTCACATTCAGCCACAGCCGACTTAGTAAACTCCCCACTTGAACATTTCCTGTAGGTACTATATTTTCAGTTACATGTAGAATCATAGACATGCAAAGACATGCATGTTTATCACACAATTCTACTTTGCCATCCTAGCAGGTAGAAAACTTTTTCATGGATTTGCTCACAAAAGTTTTAAAATTTATAAAACTACAGAAGCTAAAGTACACTGAAATTATTTTGTGAGCAATAGAGACAAAGTTGCCAAAAATGCGATTCACTTTACTTTGTTATATTGGACAAAATGCTTTTCTTCCCTGTTACAAAATTGTTTTGCCTTTGTGTTTGGCTAAAAAAGGTTGCAAACTTGATTTAATACCTCTCTTAGTCCAAAGTCGGCTATAATGTCTTTAAATTTGTGAACTCTTTTTCCTGTCTTGACACAGTTGTACTGTATATTCGTGTAAAAGGCATGAAACAATTGCAGTTACCCTTAAAAATGCTTATTAAAGAGTTGGGTATCTCAATTAACCCTCTTGTTTAATTTCTGGATACTCTCCAAAAGCTTTCTTTTGGCAGTTGTCTATCCATTTCTATGTAAGTCAATTCTTAAATAAACTTTGTTATTTTAAAACACTTTCTAATTAGTTACTAATTTAATTGTTATAGCTCCAAGTTAGTACATAATCATTGTTAGTATATCAGCTACTAATTTTAAATGTTTTTATGAATCTGGAAGCATCACACTTCCTTTATTTTTTTCTGTAAATGCACCTAAAAATGTCTGTCAAAGATCCATTGCTGTTGCTTGATCTGCTGCCTGTTTTTGTATTCGGTAGTTTGGCATTCCATGCAGATACATGTCAATTGATGCTGAAGGTGTAGATTTTTTGACCTGGAAATTGTGCCGTGCTGACAGTATAGCCAGGGTCCAAACTCTGAAGCGGGAAGCTAGTGTCAGGGCAAGTAATCAAACACAAGAGTATCTTAGATAGCACTTGTGGACTAGCTAGCATCAAACTTGAAGCTGCTGTATTGTCCATTAAATCTACCACAGAAAATAGTGAACCTGAATTTTAGCAATACCATGCTGATGGGTCTTATAATTAGGTACAAACTGCAGTCCATGTATGCTTGTATTCATATTCACTATAATTATTCTTGGAAGATTTAAAAGGTACTGTAATTTTCACAAACAGTACATGTTCTAAGTGACCATTTCAGTATATTCAAAATAGTACATAATTTATATGTACAGTACTAGCTAGTTCCCATGTGCTATCAATAATTGTGATTATCATTTATTTAAGCCAGATGTAAAAAGCATTTTACATTTTTTATGTTTCAAACAGTTAGACAGCTCTAGTTTTTGAAACTGATTAATTACTAATAAAAGGTAATGTTTGATATTAAAAATCTCTATGTTTTTATGGTAAATACAGTTTAGTTATAAAGCTAGTGTGATGCTTTAAGATTCTAGAAACTACAGTAAAGATAATTAAACCCAGATCAGAGATTGAATCTTTACAAAAATCCATAAAAATCAGAACATCTTAATTGTGTTTTTTAGTTACTGTTATTAGATTAATTACTGAGCCAAGAATTTGTTGGAATTAAAACTGCAGTTTTTACTACTAACAGCTTTAATATTAGATCCCACTCTCCCTCATCCATTCTTTGCTTCCCCTCATTTATACATTCTATGTACTATGTTTCTCGATCAAAATGGCTTTCTAAATGTAATTTGTTTTGCGAAAACTTAAATGCAAGTAAGTTAGAATCAGTTGTTGTGGGCATGATATCTGCTTTCGAACTATAAGATCCTCAGTTTAATTGTGGCTCTTCTGACAATTGGATATTGTTGGTGTAACCTTCTTTTCTGCCTATTAAGCTAACTTTAATTAGTTTTCCATCCTTCCGAGGTACCATAGGTAAATGAGTATCAGCGTCTGCTGGGAGCTAACCTGCAATAGAATAGTGGCCTATCCAGAGGGCAGACGTGGTTGGCGCTGTTGGTAAGATCTCTGCTTTCCAACCACAAGGTCCCCAGTTCAATCCCAGCAGTTTGCTGAGATCTGAATATTTGTGTGACCTTCTTTTCCTCCTAAGCCAACTCAGCTTTCCATCCTTCCGGGGTAGGTAAATGAGTACCAGCATCTGCTGGGAGTTACCTGCAATGGATTAGTGTCCCTTCCAGGGGGAGTCAAAGACTCTCATCCACTTAACACTACAGAAGCTGGAGATAAGCACCGGCTGCATGGGCCACTATAGGTTCGTAAAGGATTTAGTTTAGCCAGAGTCAAAGATTCTAATCTGCTACAAATAAAGTGCCAGCTCTATAAAGGATTAAGCTTTAGTTAGCTTTTAGTTTGGAATCAATTGTAATCTTAATTTCTCGACTTTTCAGTGCCATCTAGCATCTGCATCAATTTCAAAAGTGATTTAATATTTCAGAATATAGTGAAAACTATAGTTTGTGATTAAAAGTCCCATATTAATGATACTTAAAATGATCAATATAATTATTAGTCGTAAAATTAACCAATTTCATATTAAATGAGTATAATTAACAGTATTTCATCTGTCTGATTGTTGTGTTTACAGGGTTTGGATCACGCTGGCACTGGATTAAACCTGGTGTCTAATATCATTAAGGAAACGCTTGGGATCCCTGATGTGAGTGTTCTGATGGGTGCAAACCTGGCCAAGGAAGTTGCAAAGGAATTATTTGGAGAGGCAACTATTGGTAATGTGTTCGATGTTTTAACACAATGATAAAATGATTCAAGGACATCTTATTGTCTGTTGTCTATAGATTGATATTCACTGTAGTTTATTATGCAATTTACAAGTAGTTGGAAAAACTATGTAGTACACTTTAGATTTAGGATTCAAAGGGGTTCAAATCACTAACTCTAAAATACTGTCAGTCGAATACTGGTACACCTATGTACAATACGTAACAAACTGAACTATAGTACTGTATGTAGCATAAAAGGAATTTGCTGAGTCAGTGTTTCTACAAAAACAGTTTTACAAGGAGATAAGTTTTACAGCATTGTGAATTTTTTTTTCATTATTGTATGTAGCTACAGTGTAACTGTTTGAAGAAAGCTAATAATAGTGGACACATCAGTTCATTGCAAAGGTGTAAATTGATTACTATTTAGATCCACAATCAATGTTATTATAATCTTAACCACAGACTATAAAAAATTTTTTTGCAAAAATTTGAAATTTGTTTCACATTGTGATACCCTGTGTCTAAAATGCTCAGGATGTTTATGTTTATGTCAAAAATAGAATTTAATCTACATCATTCTTCTTGTTTAAACCAGAGTGTGACAAGGCATTTTGTGCATTGTGTTGAGGTCATAACTCAAACAAATTCATGTTTCATCTGCAGGCTGTCGTAATGATGCTCATGGTCCAATATTGAAAGACCTGTTTCACACACACTACTTTAAAATCGCAGTTGTTAAGGATGCTGATACTGTGGAACTTTGTGGCGCTCTTAAGGTAAATATTTACTGGCTACCTTTTGAATCCTATGGCTAGAATGAAGTTCACATAACCCCGATTGACTGGGATTGGCAGTGGATAAATGGTGTTAGTTAAGATTGGACTGTATAATTTGAGTTTGTGAGACCCAAAATGCAAGTGAAAAATTGAACTTGACTAATACCCTTGTCTTGAAATGTATTTCTTCAAAACTTTGACTACATTGTTTATTGTTTTGCTTACAACGACGTTTAGCAACACTAAGCTGGCTTTAGCTTAACTAACAGATCATAAAATTAGGCTGCAGAAACGAACATGTTAATTTAAGTTGTTAGTGTCTTTATCTACTCCATATTATATTTGACGTACAAGTGCGAACAGAGAAAATAATTTTGGTGAATTTTTCATCATTCAGTGTTTTTACCTATCTAGACTTCAAGGCAAAAGAAGTCAACTTGTTCTCTGTTTCGACTTAAAATGTAAAAAGTGCGATCTACATGCAGTAAAGTTGTTATTAAAGTAAAATGCTGAATTTTCATGACCCATTGTTTTGTTCGCTTTATTTCTTAGTTATATAAACTCTCCATTAAATCTTCTATGCTAAGCTCTAGGAAAAGAATTGCGTAATGAAGAACAGTACTCAAGTGTTTTGTTTATAGATAATAGTTTGGAGTATAAATACATGCTATGTTTCAATTTGTGATGTGGTTCAGAGAGAGTGGAGCTGTTGAACTTGATAAGTCTCAAAAGAGGAGACATCAAACAATGAAATTGCAGGGAAGTCTCTGCTACATTAAGAAAGGATGCACAAAATTCATCGGACATTTTTATGTGTAGTCCAAGTGATGGATAGTTTGTGTAACTCATGCACCACAGAAATTAAAAATTACTGTTTTTCAGCTGTTTTTAGCTTTATAGTTATTTGGAGCTTTTCGTTAGCAACTGTAATTATTGTTAGAAAAATCACCTCGGCCATATAGTATCATCGAACCACTTTGATAGCTCTAATCAGATAAACCAATTAGTTTTACTTCCTTATTACAGTTTTGATTTACCAGGGGGAAATGCTTTCTTGCAGAATGCTGTTGCTATTGGATCAGGGATTGTGGATGCACTTGGGTAAGGCTATAGAGTGGCGAAGTGTGACGTCACGAAATTATAATTTGTAAACTTGTGGGATTTGTCAAAATCATCCGAGAGATCAAGACTGAAAATGTATCCTTGCGAAAAATCGGAATGTTGGTGCTAATTGTCGGCGTAATATTACCACAGATATGCTCCAGTGACTCCATACAAATCCTTCTAAAAATGGCTTGGTTCTTAATGTTATGACCCAAGCTAATTTCATAAGGATTTGTATGGAGTCATTGGAGCATAACTGTGGTAATATCTCATCACTGATAAGTGGCAAAATGCTAAATTTTGGCATGGAGGCATTTTTTATCTTGATCTTTCTGAATATTACAACAAAAATTAATTAGTGATTTCACAAATAAACTTTTTGTGACGTCATCACTTCGGTACTCTATTAGTTTGTGAAAATACCAAAACAAAACCATGGCTGTGATTAAATTAATTCAATAACTTTAAACTTGGTAACTTTGTGGTGTGATAGAGTTACAGGCAGCTCTAGAGAGAAAAGCAGGGTTTTTTGGTATAAAAGAAGGCTACGTGAGACTTTATTGATTATATAACGCATTCAGTGTAGGTAAAAAAAGATTAAATGTCTTCTAATACTAAGTTAACTTACTTAGTTTTAAAACTGAATTGTAGATGCAGATAAATATATTAAAGAAATAAATGTTCAGAAATGTTTTTTCAGTACAAAGGTGGTGACAAATTACAATAGATTGAGTTA
>JAPEIX020422567.1:0-13756 GCA_026122405.2 Zoanthus sansibaricus
TTGTTTTATGTACACAATATTTGGAACCAGCAAAGACATTACACTGGGGCCCACAGCTATCATGTCGCTTATGGTCTCCGCATATTGCAAACCAGGTTTTCCTTCTTATGCAATAGCAATGACTCTTTTTTCAGGTATCATTCAGCTTGCAATGGGAATTTTAAGACTTGGATTTTTAGTTAATTTTATTTCCATCCCGATTATTTCTGGGTTTACATCTTCAGCTGCAATTACTATCGGACTTGGTCAAGTAAAAGATTTGCTAGGTTTGAAAAATGTTCCGCGACCGTTCTCTCAGAGAGTATATTATACTTTTAAGCATATCGGAGAAACAAGAAAATGGGATTTGATTTTGGGTATAGCATGTGTTGTAATACTTTTCACCATGCGCAAACTTGGCCGTATGAACTGGACCAAGTCTATCCCACATAACGCAACGCAGTGGCAGCGGATCTCAAGGAAGACAGTATGGATTACTTCCATAGCACGGAACGCAATCATTATTATGATATCAACAGCCTTGGCAGTTGTGCTGTATGTACATGGTCATACTGACATCTTTTCATTGACGGGTGAACTGGAGTCAGGTCTTCCGCATTTTCAGGTAGTAAAATGTTCTAGCTGTAAACATGACTTTTTTGTGTCGGTAGTTCGATTCAACTTGACGTTTTTTTTATGAAGGAATTTAAATTCCATCATTTTAAAGTAGTTGTTTAGCAATCAGTCGGCTATTAAATATGGCTTTATTTTATATTTACAGTGTTCAAGTTCACGTGCCACAATCATAATATTTCTCATTTATGCTAATCAGCCCATGTATGTTGTACACCAAAATATCACTTGACCTTGTTTTAAGTAATTGCTTAAAATGTTTTGCTTTTGTTAAATTAGAAAATAAGCCATACTTGATTTATTAACGATTTATTCTGCTCTCTCCGCAAAAACTGGTAGAATTTGATAAACTGATAAACAAACAGAATTTACCTTAGTAGCATTTTCCGTGTTTCCTGTTTTCCCAACAGCCCGTTTAGAAGCGGTTTATTAGTTCTTGAACAGTGGAACAAGTGCAGATCGACTGCACTTTAGTTTGACGTCAAGATAGGATCAATGTGTGAATCATTAAGTGAAATAATTCCTAAATTTGAATCATGAAGTGAAATATTTTTTACCATTTTGAAATATCTATAGTTTATCGTGGTCAGAGCCAACTCATTGTTTCTTATTTTCTTCTCAAATAATTTTCTTAAAAATGCTTTGGTGTAAGTTTTTTTAAGCATTAAAGGAAATATAGCTGTTTCTAAAATGAGCACTGAAGTATTATCCGAAGTCAATATATATACATGAAATAGTTCTCCAATAAACTCTTAAACAAGTTTAAACACTAGAACATTTAAAATTCAAATTATTGTATATTTAATAGTGATTTAAATTATTGAAAGAAAAAAGAATTAATCCTATTAAATTGCATGTGCTGAAGCTCACTACATGCCCGTGTCGATTATTGTTGTTACCCAGCAGCCATTAAACAAACATGTATTTTTAGCAGGTTTCCCTTAGCTAGCTTGGTGGCTTTTACGCGTCCATCTTGCCATGATTATGAATGTTTTGTTATTGCAACGGTAGTCGCTAGAGGCAGAGGAAAAAAAGTTTTAAAATAATGCCTTACAAGAGCTGTTTTTAAAATAACGATTGCAGTTTCAATGACAACAAACTGTTTTAAATCTCTTATCAATTCAATTTTAACGCGTGAGAACATTTGGCAGCAACTACTTTTCATTACGAAAAGAAATAATTTCTTTTAAGTATTTTGAAATTTTATATAAATACATGTACTGACCCTTTCAAAACCATCAGGTTGTGTATCATTTATTACGTGTTTGTTGAAAACGGCCTTTGCTCTCTGGTGAGAACTTTATAATATCAACGTAAGAATGCGTTTTGTTTGAGGGTTGACTATGAAACGAAGACCGAAACGAAGGCGCTTTCTTAGAGACAAATTTGATGGACTATGAACGCTTAGGGAAACCCGTCCTAATTTGAAAACATGAATCTCAGCTTTCTTTTTGTTCCTATATTCCCCTCAGAGATAAGCTAATATCTGTTTTCTCTATAAATGCGTTGGTACCCGACAGTTCCATTAACCTGAAGATAACGTAATATAATCAAAACGTTTGTTTTTGAAACTTTAAACTTTTAATACCTTTTAAACATATGGATAAAACTTTTATCATAAATTTCCAAAATGGGATTCTGTGTCGGTGTTTCATTATTAACGATTTGATAGATTTTTAAGTTTTACATTTATTATGGTAGAAGTAAAGAAAGTATACTGAACGTTTTGGAATAAACAAATACTCCACATATCGTTAATCACTCTGCGGCTCAAGTCTTTGCGTGAAAGCCGAGAAAAACCCTCTGGGTCAGATTGAGATCGACAAATCTCAGCTCACTTATGAAGCCCAGGACTTGTTCTCGGGTCGTAGAGATGAGAAGCGTGACTTATGATCACTACACCAAACTAATCCTAGTTTCTGTTTATGAAAATAAACCAATAATCTTTTTTTATAAATAATTTTGCCTTTTGTGTGTATAACAGTTCAACATTGTTTTAGGTTCCAAGTTTGACCACCAAGGAAGGTAACACGACCGTGGCATCTACTGAGTTGCTAAAGCGACTGGGCCCGGGATTGTTAATCATCCCTCTCATTGGCTTCCTGGAGAGTATCGCCATTGCTAAGGCTTTCGCTCGTAAGAATAAGTACAGGGTTGACCCAAGTCAAGAACTAATCGCGCTTGGTATTGCAAATCTCATGAGTTCGTTTGTTTCGTCCTACCCAGTGACTGGAAGTTTTTCAAGGACGGCGGTCAATGCACAAAGTGGAGTTGCTACACCTGCTGGAGGTAAACCAGTTTAGGATTTAGATTGCTTAACTACTCAGCTAAAACATTCGGCTTAGGTCTACGGATACTATTCAATCCTTGTTGAATGCACAAAGTGGAGTTGCTACACCTGCTGGAGGTAAACCAGTTTAGGATTTAGATTGCTTAATTAATCAGCTAAAACATTCGGCTTAGGTCTACGGATACTATTCAATCCTTGTTGAATGCAAAAAATGGAGTTGCTACACTTGCTGGAGGTAAGCTAGTTTAGGATTTAGATTGCTTAATTAATCAGCTAAAATATTCGGATTTGGTCTACGGTTACCATTCAAGTCAAGAACCAATCGCGCTCGGTATTGCACAAGGTGGAGTGGCTATGTTGTGGTTCAAATTTTGTTTTGGTCGAGATTTTTTTAAACCAATTGATTTTTTCTTTAAACTGGTTTGATTTTTCTATGTATACATTTGACCAGTTTTCTTTTTTCAAACCAGTTTTGTTTTTTCAAACCAGTTTAGTGATAACTAGAAAAACTGGTATGCTAGCAACGGTTGCGTGCATGGTCAAGTGGAAGTGAAGTAGGACTACAGATCGAAACAACTGAATCCAAAAGACAGTAGTTCAAATCTCGGTGTGTTCCAAATTAAGAAAAAAAAGGGAAAAAAAGTGTTGAAGTATAAGATGGTAGAACAAGAAGAAAATAAAGAAGAAAAAAAATAGGAGAAAAAAAGGAGAGGTAAGTAGAAATTGGTGGATGGAATAGGAGGAACGAATTTCCCAATTTTTCTCCTACACTCGCAAACTAAAATAAAAGCCTTTTTTAAAACTGCGCGTAAAATCCAGATATACAAAAAATAAATGGGTTCGAAAAATTTCAACTAGTTTGAAAAATTAAAACTGGTTTGAAAATTTCAATCTGTAGAGCAAATTTAAACCACAACAGCTACTGGAGGTAGCCGGTTTAGGATTTAGATTGCTTAATCAGCTAAAACATTCGGCTTAGGTCTACGGATGCTATTAAGTAACTTTAATTTCTTTAACCTGATTGCAAGTTTCACTGGTAACTATTCAATTCGTCTTTGTTTAGTTCACTTCCAATTTTAAATTCATTCTTCTCAGAACGATAGTAGTCGATGTTTTTACTCTTTCATTTAAATATAAAATTTGTCTCTTTCAATGAACGCGGATTTTTTCAAACATTTTACCAGTAAATGTTTGCACACTAGCTCACTGTAAAGATAGTGAACCCAACGGCGACTTTTGAACATGAATTTGCACGTCGAACGCACTTTACTAGTCCGTGATTACTACTAGTTTACTGTTGTTATACTTTTTGTGGTACAAACTATTGCACCATAGAAAATTACCGTCGTGAGTGTCATTGAAAGGAGATATCGGTCACCGTAAAAGAAAGGTAGATGGAGTTTGAGAAGTCTTTTTAAATGGTCATGATCAGTTGTACGCGTAATCACTTATATCGTCATCTTTATGCGTAAAACATTGTTATTTCTTTTTCACGCGCGTGCTAGATTTTATCTCATTTACTTTGGTGTTTTTAATTAGTCTAGTCTTTTTACAGGTATTTTTACTGGTGCAATTGTACTGTTGGCCTTGGGAGTTTTGACGCCTTTCTTCAAGTACATTCCTAAGGCTTCGTTAGCAGCACTTATTATCACCTCCGTTATAACCATGATGGAGTACCGTATCATCAAGAAAATATGGAAAGTCAGAAAAATTGACCTTGTCCCGTTCTTCGTCACGTTAGTTGGATGTTTCTGGGAGATGGAGTATGGTATCTTGTGCGGCATGGCAGTTTCTCTTATTATCTTGTTATACCCGATCGTTTTGCCAAAGATAATTGACCGACAAGTAGACCACACTTTGTCTCTGTTAAAAATTAAAGGAGGTCTTTCCTTCCCTGGCATAAATCATCTATCAGCCAAAATTGAAGATATTTCGTTCCAAGAATCAAAACCAAAGATTATTCTACTTGATTTCAGTCTCGTAACACAAATGGATTTCTCTGTCACGCAGGGACTTCTGATGATTATCGAAGATGTGGAAAACAAAAAGATACCTATACATTTTATTCGTGTACACGATAACATTAGGGATATCATGGTAAATTCAGGGATCGACATTTCTTATATTACCCAAAATTTAGATAGTCTAATCGAGACTGGAAAAGTAAACTTTAAAGAAATGAACCTAGTTTGATTTAATACCCAAATTATCTTAGTTATTGCTGTAAATATATTTTCCACAAACCTTGAATCTAATTAACTGGTTACTCCACAAACAAATTTCAGAAGGCTAACTGAACTAAAAGGCGGGATTTATTCTTTATGGGTGAGTCGTAATTCAGTTTAATAATTTATACCCAGCCCACTACGGTAAGATACACAAAGGACCAAATGAATGTACTTGTAAATAATTGTTCAGATGCTTTGAGAACATTCTGTGGGAAAAACGTTGCTTCAGACAAGATATTAATCCTTTATGATTACATGAAAACAATCTCATTTTTTAAAACTCATTCAGACGATGAAGTTAGCATTCGCTCTTGTTTTGTTTATTTAGTTTATGCCGAGACGTCGGTTGTAAAAGAAATTGTTCGCATGGAGAACATGACATTGTCTTCGGAAACGAATAACAAGGCAGCTGAACTCTATATATTTAAACGTAAATGACCAAGTTAGTGCCGCAGCGCTTATTTCAAACCTGTTCTTGGGAGTACGGCGCTAATTCCAGCAGCTGCGCTTATGCTAAAAAACAAAATCCAAAGAATACAGAGGATCAATTGGCGAAGGTATTAAGTACTGGTTAACCCTCACTTCAGTTAAGAACAAATACGAGCGACGAAATAAAAGGAACTTGAAAGTCGATTTACAAATGCTCTGTAGCTTCATTTAATGTCAATTTTAATGTCAATGATGCAGACAAAAATAGAAGACAAGCGCAAATTTTGAGCTCGGAGCTAAACAAGTACAAGTTTTGTGCATCTGGAAAATAATATACGATCTAGGACTCGGGATCTTTCTAACTTACGTTAAACACTGTTAAAGTCGCCAACGGGTTGTTTTTAATGCTCTATTGTCACATGTATTTCTTTCTATTAGATACTGAAAACACAATATGACTCATTTATATGAAGGTCATGAAGGGGTAAAATGGGAGCTGGGATTTACCTTTTTTAGAGGCTGGGAAATGGGATTTTGTGCACTGGGACTGGGATTCATGAAACAAAAACAATAGAAAAATGGGAATGGGATTTCAATTTGAGCAGCACAGGCTGGGATTGTGGAATTTGAGCTGGGATTTGAAAAAAACAATTTGCTGGGAAATGGGATTAGGACCCCCTTCCCCCCCTTCCCCCTTCACGACCCTCTTATATGTATTCGTATCACCGCTGCGGCGTTTATTTCACAGTGGCGCTTATTTTAAATTTTTCAGGATACAAGTGCTGCGCTTATTCGCTGTTATTCGGGCAGCGCTTAATAGGGCAGCGGCGCTGATTCAGTCATTTACGGTAAATAAATCATTGGTTTAGCAAAAGTTGTTCCTCAAATTTGTCATATTTAGAAAAAGTATTCAAGTAAAAGGAACAACTTTGCCACACCTATCTGGTGGCTTGATTAGGTGTGTGTTGATGTTTTTATTAGGGCTGGACAACTTTGTTCCTTGAAAACGAAGCTCTGAATTTTTGAAGTCAGTTTCACTTGGATTTCATATAATGGTGGATCCGATTTTTATAAACGTAATTTAGAACCTTCCCGAAAAAAATTGATTTTGTTCATTTAAGTGAGTTAGCTAGTCTGATAACAAATGGGTTTGATTCTTATTACTACAAACCATAAAGACACTGAGAACAGTTTATTCGAGGCCAGCGAATAACTTATAAAATATAACTTAACTGGTGGCAATCTTTTATGGAAAAGGTTTTTGGAAAAACATCGAAGGTTAACGTTACGGTGTTACAGCCTTCAAGTGAACATGGAAAAGGGGTTATTATTTTAGAAAGTTTTGTTATTCAGAGAGCTTAATTTAAATGAACGTCACTCGGGCTGAGCCAAAAACATTTGGATAAAAATTTCCTGTAATAAAACTATTGTATTACACAGATAAAGTTTAAAATTTATGATTGCGTTTCAAATAAACTGACTTTGTTTCCTTTGGTTGAGAAATCGCAAACATCTTATTATATGGTTAATAGTTAATGCATGTGTTTATCTTAATCATCTATTATCAAGTTCCGGAAAGCCTCTCCTTTGTCTCCTTTTATCTTAACACTGAGCAAGAAATCCGTTCTCTTTGTCGTATTCCTCGGTTTATCCTGAGCATCCTGATGATCAGTGCTTCTCAGTTACTTTAACACCTTTTTAACGACATTGGAAGAACGCAACACATAGACTTGGGATTCCTGTGTTACTCAGTTTGGGTTCCTGTTGTACTCAAGGTTGATTATTTAGTGCCTGGTTTCGTCGTACATATTAATATCAAAAAACGTCGGACGAATCTAATTTCTGACAAAATTAAACTTTTGTCCGAATATTAATTTGTCCAAAAATTGTTAGCATCCGAAATTTTTTTCAGTAGGATATAGAACACGTACAGCAACACTGACGACTTATATATTTTTCACAGTTTAACTTTTACACAAATACCGTATTGTAATTATGTCTTAGAATAATCTTGGAGAAAAATGAATCAAAGAATGTTGGTAACCAACCAGAATAATAATCGTACATGAAAACTGCATTGTGAAAATAAATAAGATCAGGAAGTTTCAGTATCTTTAGTTTGATAAAGAATGCATTTGCAGGCGCGTACGCAGCTTTTCCTGCGGGGGGGTGCACTTTAAGCTTGAGCGGACCTTAAGTTATCAGTCCTAAACCTTAAGTTATCAGTCCTAAACAATTCTGATATCTGATATGTGTAACAATATGTAATCTGGCATTGTGAGCTTTTTTTTTATAAGTTCTATTGCTTCTTAGACTACTTTGAAATCATTCGACTTATTTCTACTCATGTTCGTGAGGTTTTTAGTTTTCTAAATATGTTCATTCTGCACTGCTGCATGCATGCATGCATATATAGCAATGAGTTCAATATTCAGGGTTTACCTCGGCGTAAGAACCTGTGAAGTTCACGAGTGACGTAGAACAAAGAAAACAATGAAGGCAAAACAATAGATAGAAGGAACATAATAGTGACAAAACAAAGAAAAAAACTGCACAGGTTCTTACAGCGAGGATGAGCCCCAAAAGCGGTTAGATTCCGGATTCCACACTGTGTATTCCGGATCACGTGTCTTCCGGATGCCACTGGCTAAAATTTCCTGGATTCCAAACTTTGGATTCCGTAAATGGGCGGGAGGCATACATTGTACCACGGCAGACAATGACGTGAACTATGCTGACCATTTGTAATCTAAGACAATAAGATCTTGTAAAAGTGTACTAAACACTAAACGTACTTTAAAACAGTTCTTTCCAGTCGACCGACGATACAGTGACAAACGGCCAACTTCTGTCTTAATTAGAGGTGATAATTAGGCAAGTGTTTTGCCAACGTCCGATGGAAAGGGCAAAACCTCTGTTGAAAGGTAACTCCTTTTTAGGTCCTGTGTAATGAAGAGACTGACCAAGAGACAGAACTGATAGGTTCTTAGCCCTTAATCCACATTAGGCCAAATTAACTAGATTCATTTACGGGAGCAAGGATGCGATCGACCCTGTTATGACAAAAAGCAGAAAAAAAAATTAAAAAAGGGCTGGATAACTTAAATTTCTTTAAGAAAAGTTAACTAATAGCCCAATAAAAGTTGTACCAAAAAGCTAACAAAAAAACTGTAGATGAAACTTAATCATTTATCTTATAAAATTAACGTTTTGTTTTCGTTTAATTTGTTTCATGTTTGTTTGCACATGATCTCTCCAAACAATCCCGAATAGAACACCTTTAGGCTTCTCAACTGATACCAGCTGGTTCCCGATCAATTTGGTATTTATTTCCTTTTTATTCGACCGACCGTGCTCCCGCAAATAAATTGGTATAGCCTTGAACATAATTTATTTTAAGTTACATTTATAGTAAAATTTTGCTTTAAATTTGTTAATAATTAACTTGTTTATAGTGTAGGGAATGTAAGTTCTTTTGTGGCATTGTTAATAGTCTACCGCACTTAACATGTGCCACCTCTTGACAGCATTCCCTTTACAGTCGATCATCTCTTTCCAATGTCTCTCCTCATCCTCACCTGTGTTGTCTCGCCCCATGGAAAACCAGCCAATTATCTCTTTTCTTCTCATCTTTTTGATATTCACAATTGAGAACATAAGGCTGACGCTAGGAAGTTCAAACTCGATGATTTGGAAGACAAATGTTTCGTTGAACTCAGGATCGTACATACTGCGACGAATGGAAGTCTTGCTTTTGGATAGTTGTTGGCCGATCGAGTTAAACATCGCAACTTTTACGTAAGTATCTGATAAAACATGAGAAGATAAGTAAATGACAGGATCATCTCAAAATACGTACTTGATTATACTGAAGGGGAAAGCGATATGAAGACAGTTAAGAAGAGAAATGAAAGTAAATATGTTACTTTTACAACGGTTTGATTTGATCGAGTTCAAATTTTCTGACGGATCTGTTAAAAGCCCCATTTCCCACGATCACTGTCGTTTTTCCTTCTCCAATCTGACCATATCTCCGTCTCCGACCCATATTAACACATATCTAATCGACCCATGTAACAGAATCCACAGAGGTTCTGGATTCCGGATTCCAACTCTCTGGATTCCGGATTCCAACCCTCTGGATTCCGGATTCCAACCCTCTGGATTCCGGATTCCAACCCTCTGGATTCCGGATTCCTATCTTTTGTATTCCATATTTTAAGATAAGCCTAAATCACTGGATTTTAGCTTTAGTTTTTCAAAAGCATTGTTTAGTCTTTTTAGTCCTTATGTTTTTTTAAAAAAAAAATGTCATTGTTTAACAAACGAAACCTTTCTCTCTCTCTGCTCTAGTTTTAAGGTCTAAGGAATTCTCTAACTTTTTTAACAAGACGCCTACAGGCGTTTACTCGGGCTACCTATCTTGGCAGAAGAACGCTGCATACAGCGTACCGTGGGTTGCCTGTGTTTCATAAAGGAAAAATGAATTTTTTTGACACTGACAGCGGAGAAGAGTATAAATTTATCTAGCGAATTTTATTTTATTCTGTGTTATAAGTTTGCAAAAGTACTAGTGTACATCTTTACTTGAATACATGTAAAGTAAGATTCATATTAATTTATGATAAAATCTGGAAAACAGCGCCAGGGTCATATTCATTATAGAGTTGACATGAAATGCCGGCGAATATAGACAATTTTGTTGTACCTTTCTGAGAAAATTTTCAAAAACTTTTCGAGTCTTTAATTTTTTATAAAAACATGGGATTAATGACTCGTTAACTCATTTTTAAAATCTTTGACTTTGCGAGAATTGGGAACTTCAGCTTTGAAAGTAAATTTCATCAACTCTGCGGTCGACAGAGATGAATAAATCAATTAAAGTTATTTTTGTTTAAAATTCTTGCCTTGAGCACACAAATTACGTTTTCCGAATTATTATAATTATTGACATGTAAATGCTAGTCAGACTGTATGCACTACTAATTCAAGCCAGCAAGATGAATTGCGATAAAACTTAAATTATCAATGAACAGAAGCTATGCATTTACTTTTGAACCAAAATAAACCAATTTTTGGGAAAAACAAGCATTCTACGTTCGTAAATTGATTCAGAGAACCAATGCGTATTTTACTGACTACTGTTGTGTTTTGTGTCCGATTAAATAAACAAATTTCACAGTATCAAAACTCGGTAGTCCTCGAACGATTATTTGTCTATACTGTCACTTTCTCTAGCACAAACTTATGAGTTTGCAGTTGATAAAGCGGAGAACTGTTAGCTGCACAAGTTTTTAAAATTTACCAAGCAAATTGTATTTTATTCAGTGTTATAAGTTTGCGAAATTGTGTAGCGTCTGGCTCACATTTATTATAGCTGACAATTGTTCTTATCAGCGAAGATCGACGCTTTTGTTGTACCTTTCTGAGATAATATTTAAAAAGGTTTTAAGTCAAGCTATTACTTTTAAAACCTTTATTTTTAACTTTGCTAGCGAGAATAAGGAATTTCAACTTCAAGGTCAAATAAATAAATATTAAATAAATACAATATTTTTATAGCGCTTATCCTAAAGCTCCAAGCGCTTTACAAATAAAGACAGCTTTTAACAGTTTGAGGGTCTTAGAAAGTCCGCTTGAGCGGCTCACATGCTATATGGCGCAAATTGGCAGCCGATAAGAAGTGCCCTCAGTTGAAGAGACAGACCACAACACCGGGATCACTACCCTACTCTTTGCAAGAAGTGTGTGGGTTTCTTCAAGTCGAGAGACTGGGCCTACGGTTTAATGTCTTATCCGAGAAAACGCATTAAAAAGCTTGGGTAACAGCTTTAAAAAACGTCATATAATTGTTCTACTATGCCTGAATGTTCAAACGATGAAAAGTAAATTTTAGGGCTCGGTTCTGCATACATAACAATGGCAATCATTTGAATTGTCATTGTTTATACCACTGTACAAATGCAGTCTCAATAATCATAATGCATTTTAGTACCAATAGATGAAGTTTTAACATTTAATTTTGGATTAGATTTTAAAGCCTTTTGAGCAAAAACTTTGGTAACAAATTAAAGGTAGAGTTATTTTTCTCAACAACAAAATGTTTATTAGTATGAGCGGCTGATGTTATTCAATAAAATGTGTGATTGGATGGGCTGGTCTTAGACTAGTTTGGCATTATGGCAAAGTTCTTTTTGGTTTGGAATCTTTTTTTATTAATTTCTTGTTATAGATAGCTGTATTACCATTTCCAGTTAAAGAACCAATTCATTAACTGGAAATGGTATTTAAATAGCTTATTTACCATTTCCAGTTAATGATATTGGTTCTTCTAAGTTTCTCTGCAATTTGGGAGAGGGGGGTTAATATAGACTCCAAATTTGAGAACCCCAAATGCTGGTCATTTGTGTTTGTATAAGGTCTTAGGGCATGCCCCTCACACAGAAATGTTTGAAAATTAAGGGCTTTAAGATGGCCATTTCTCGCATTTTCAGATGAATTCCTTGCTTATCAGTAACAATTTAATTGTTTCCTCATTTACAAATGAGGAATTGGAAAGGCAATTTTTGAGAAGAAATCAACTGACAAATAATTGGGGAAAGGAGAGGTACTAGATTATAATGTTTCGGTTGAAAAACGTTATTTAAATTTGAAAACATTTTATCCACAGAATTTCTAAGCCAATTTTTGTTATTATTTTGTAGGACTCATGCATGAAAATTAAAATCCTTAAAGTAGGAATTGGCAGATTTTATCCAAAATGCAGAGCTTGAACACAAATTTTTTACTCAATCGCAGTGGGTTTGCAGCTTTAAACGTTAAAATGTGGACCAGACCTGCCTGGTGTGGGTCAGTTGGGGTTTATGGATTACTGTATGTAGCCAAAACAAATATTGACTGTTGGATCAACTCATTGCAGGTTTCCTTTACTGGACAATGACTCCATTTTATTGGATAGATTTGACATCTTGTTTTGTCTACAATGATCTATTCTTTTGTAACTGAGCATGGCACCCTAAGTTTTTCATCCCTGTCTATAAAAAAGAGAAAATCTAAACTTTTTTTTAATACAATTAATTGATTGTGCAGCTTTATTTATGTATTTATTTATTTTTTTATAAAAAAATATATTTTTTATTTTTTAAGCTTGGTAACAGTAAGGCACTATTACGTCTCTTGAAAAAGCATGATTATCTAAAAAAACCTTTTAGAATTAAGGGTGTGAGTTTAGCTTCCCTTTAGGTACTTGAAAATTCATTTTGGACAGAGTGCGATGCAAATGGTAAAATTTATGTTTGAGAGTTTGTTGCATTATAAATTATGAGAGAATTAGGCAAAGAGGAGATTAAGCGCTATATACTATAATCCTTTTTGAGGCTTTTATTAATAGAAAAAAAACCTGAACTTGATAACTTTGCTGTAAATTATTACTTAACAAAATTAATTTTATGAATCAGACCAATGCCAAACAAAAGAAATTTCAATTACTGTAAAGTACACAAGATCAACAAACCAAATCAATCATATAACATGTTGAAATTAGTAATAAAAGTAAAATTATTTGTGATTCAAAGAAACCTAGTTTTTATGAGATGATAATAGCCATGTCTGTGCTTCCAGGGTTGTCAATAAAATTTAAAGTTGGCAGAGATATTCTGAAGGCAGACGGCATCTTTATTTTATCAATTTTTTTCTTAAATCATTTTTCTATTGACCGCTTTTTCCTGCTTGAGTCTGCCAATTTTCAGCCAACAAAAACCTTCAAGTAGCCTGCGATATCACAATTCGCCAGCACATATTGACAATCCTGTGCTTCTAGAGAAAAAGTTTGTGATGATTCCTTTTAAAGTTTTACACCATTGAAAAATAGAAAAAGGCAGAAGTTTTTAATATTAGTCCTTCATTGGAGTCATTAATATGTAAAGTTATATTTCTCGTTAGGTAATGCTGTGTGTTAAAAAAGTCACCATTTCTTTACATACTGTACGTACGTATTAACTGCTTGAGATGATTTAACGTAAGATGAACATTCAGCATGTGATGATTAAAAACCATATCGGGGTTTCTAAAGAAGAAATAGTTGTAGACAAAGAAATATTTTTTAAGTTTCATCTCATGGAAGAAATAGGAAAAGACACTGATTTCATTGGCTCTTTCCCTTTTTTAGCATTATTAACATTTTGATTGATAAAACTTA
>JAPEIX020423298.1:0-13755 GCA_026122405.2 Zoanthus sansibaricus
CAAAAATCCTTGACCAATATGAAAATATCCTTAAAGGAATGACCAAAGTTTTCCGTGAGAAGCTGACTGATTGTGGAGGTATGATAAAAATATTAACCATATGAATATTTTAAACAGGCTTAACATATTAGTTTTATTAAATACAGATTTCAATAATTTTCGATTGAACTCAAACACAAAATTCTTACTTTTCAGTGCTAAAGAAATCAGTGTTCCTCTTCCGGGTATTAAAATCTCGACATCCAGGACGTGAATAGCGAGTTTATTAATTTCAATATATTTTTAGTCATTTTTAGTTATTCAAAAACACAAATGTGAAGATGGTATCTTCGATATTTTGCAGACTTGAAATATGTACATCTTTTGTTTTTTTATGCCTGTAATGGTACAATGAACAATACCTGTAAGATTTTTTTTACTTCCTACGAGGGCTTATTTAACAGAGTAAATAATTAATAATCTAATATTAGAATTACAGATTTTTGATGATCAGGCTAGAGACTAAAGCCCATTAATTTAAAGATTTATAAAAAGGTTTTACAATAAAAATTACATTATTGTATGATTAATATTCTTGTTATGAATGTAATATCTGATAGGTAAAGTTTTTTTTTTCACCTGAAATAACTTATATAATATAAATTTTATTTTTATCAACTATTTTCTTCTTTCTTGTGATGGTTTGGGCTTAGCGTTCTTTTCCACCTTAGTTGTTCACGGTTTGACACTTTGCCGCCAAGTATCTCGGTGGCTAGTTTCAATTTGCGCAACCGTAAGTCACGCTTGCTGACTTCTTTGTGGCGCAGGAACAATTGGCCGACGTGGAGGGCACCTTCATGAAGTTTTCCCTAGATGATTTATGTTGTCAGGCAGTCAGGGTCCATGTGGTGTACATGGCCAGTAGTATGTGTATTTTGTCGGTATGCGCCCATTTTCTCACTTCGTTCAAAATTTCTCGTTTCACTCAAAATTCTCTAACTTCGTTCGAAAAAAAAAAAAATAGTCTCATACCGCCAAAATACATACTACTATATAACGGAATTTTTCTTTATAATGTAGTTTAACTTTTAAAATGGCTGATAGTAAAACAAGTCAGACTGATTTTGATTAAGAAGATGTGGATTACACTGGTTATGAAAAGAATGTCGACGTAGAGATAATTGGTGAATTTTATCACCAAAAAATTGACTTTATAAACGAACACTTCTGGTTATTTGCTGACTATTGGATGAAGTTATATTGAAATTGTTGTCTCCAAAGGGATTTATATGTTGTTGAACTGCTAAAAGAAAACAAACCAGAGGAAGCTAAAACCATTCTTCAAGATTGGCCTGAAAGTCATATGGATTGCCGAATGTTCCACAACTGTTATTTGTGAAATATGTTAGTAGTCATATAATCATGGACGCATGAAACAGACTATGCATGTGGCATATGTATGTAGACCGACACAGCTGTGTTGTGACGTCATAACGTTTTCAGCCATCTTAACCCCCATTTTGCCCTAAAAAATTACAACCCAAAAATTTTTTTTATTCGAGCTCAAAAACTATTTTACATTTTCTATAAAACATTTCTAATAATAAACCATATAAATATATAATCTAATAATATAATATCCTGATTGTAATTTAGAAATTTACGAAGCATTTATAATAATGGATTTGATTATTTGTCCATAATGCAATAAAAGCCTGATAGATATTTCAGTAAAATATGTTGTGATAAACAAAATATGTTGAATGATAATGATGAAAATGTTTATAAGAATTGTGGCAGCGGTTTAATTATGATATTGGAAATAAATATGTAGATTTATACAAAAATAGAAGTCGAATAGTTAAAAAAATCGGTCCACCATAAAAAATATCACATTAATAACGTATGTATGTATAAACTTTATTTGCAAGATGTAAATTCTTTTTATATATTGCTAAAGTAATATGATTGTAAAACAACTTTCACATATACGAATAAATTTTTTAATCTTAACATGTTTCGGCATAGCTTATCAATTGTGCTACTACGATGTTATGGTAATATGATTGTAGTTAAACTTATTTACAATCAAACGTTTAACAATTGTAACAGTAACAAGAAAGAAAAAATTACGTAACAAAACACTTAAGATGTTTTAATTAAAATATATATATAAACTGTCTTTAAATTGATTAGCGGGAGATAGTGGTTTTTCTAATTGAGAAACATTTGCTTATAAACTGAGCCAAATAATATTGTGCCTTTTTGTTAGAGTTTGAAAAAATTTCAAAGGCAAATGAAGAATCTTTTGATTTGTTTATATCAAAAACGGCATGTAATTCTTTAAAAAGGTTTCTCTGAGATCCAAGTAGAGTTCACAAGAATGTATTAAATGTAATTCATCTTCTATTTCATTTTTATCGCAATATTTGCAGATTCGCTCTTCGCGCGATAATTTAGTAATAGTATTAGTAGTAGCAGTAGTAATAGTAATAGTAGTAGTAATATCAGTAATAACAGTAGTTGTATTATTGTTATCTTTGTTAGTAATATTACTAATATTAGTAGTAAAAATAATACTATAAGTTTTTATTGTTAGATTTATAGAGTCTGCGTTACCTGCCATTTGTACATTCCGTACAGCTGAAAAATATTGTCTTTATAAAGCTTAACATCATCGGAAAGGATTGGATTTTCAGCATATAGCGCCCAGCCTTCTTGGAACGCTATGTAGTAAGTATTTTTGTCCAGCCATTGTGGCGTTCCTCCACACTTATCTATAAAGTGTTCCTTTAAACCTGGCATTGTAAGACAACAGTAAGTGTTAATTATTCACCCCCTCCCCGGAAGGGGGGTTACTCTATTAGATTATGGGTAGAGGTGTGCCGTCCTAAGCTCAAAACCCTGACTCTATCCAAGACCTATGAATGTCTAAAATTGATACCCTACCCCAGACCTGTAAGTAAAAATCATACCCTACCCCTAAGTAAACATGTGTTAAAAGTTGCCTAACTGTAGCATTTCCATTAGCGTGCTTTTAGGACTAGCGTCACATCTGTGCTGGACGGTTTTTTAATGCATGAATATATGTTATCATAACTCTCACCCTATTACAGACAATTAGATACTTAACCCATGTCAAATTAGATACCCTATCGCAGACCTAAGGCATATATGATACCCTATCCCAGACTCTAGAGTTCGAAAACCATACCCTATAGGGCGGCACGTACCCGTATACCTCATGTGGGCGAGTATCCCCAACCCCGGGTTAATTACTTTATCTTAGAGTAAACTGCATGAAAACCTTTTCCATTACTATATATAACCACATTTAGCAGTATCCCCAATGGTTCACACCACAGCATCTCTTTTGTTTCTTCTAATATTATTGCTTCTTTTGAGGTGAACAACTTGAGGAAATCTAAAGTTGATCACGAAATACATCTCCCATGGCATATATAGTAAAATTTACAAAAAAGTAGAAAAATAGAGGAACTACTTGAAAAGGAATTCATTTGTTTTACCTAAAAGTTGTAATTGATCTTAGAAAACTATTTTGAAGATGCGTTTATCTACTAACATAGATTTTTCTTCCAGTAAACATTATTTTTTTAAATAGTTAAGAATTAATTTATTGACTAAAACCGAGGGAAACAGTATGTTTTGTGGTTCCGATACCGCCAATGTTTCCCGAGGCAGAGCCGAGGAAAACATGGCCGTCGAGGGACCAGAAAACATGCTGCTTTTCCGAGGTTAAGGTCTTTAAGCGTTTTGTTATATACCAACTACAAAAAAAGAACAAAAAGTAACTTTTAAAAAAAGTTTTTTACTATCCAAACTTGTGTTTTGTAAACCTTTGAAATCACACTAAATTACAAATTAACTTCCGGTTTTGTTATATACCGGTCCATAACATATGCCCGCTGAGCAATTAGTTGCCGGAAAATATCGAAACTTGTTCAAGTGCACGTGATGTCCTCTCGTCCAATGAAGGTACGAGAAAAATAGACTTTAATTATTGGTATATAACAATACTTGTTGGCCTCTTTTTCTGTGTGGCTTTGGAACCAGAATTAGAACTAGAACGCTTGACTTCAGAAATTTTTTCAAAATCCCTTTTCATAGTAAAAGGCGTACATGGCTGGCACAGTTATAAGATCTCTGCTTTTCAATCTGCACAGAACGCATTGTTACTTTTCGCTCAAAGCGATAGACTGCAAGAGAGACTACGTACGGTGGCCTAAATGGGATACCACTTTTAACTGTCAATCCGCGAATTTTAGTTTGATACTTGACTTCTATTTTCCATTCTAACTTTTACATTCAACTGACGATTCCTATTTTCAATTCACTACTGTTCACGGACCTTCATGCTTCATAGACCAAAGTGCTGATGACGTCTGGAAAAGGTCTGCAATAGTTTCTCTTAAATAAAAACGCGCTTGAGTTGTCGGATGCCTAGTCCCATACTACGCTCACTGATATCTGAATTAGTTTGGAGTAAGTGAGGCCAAGTTACAATTGGTAGCTATCAGTGCCTCTCTATTGTATGATGACTCATTTAGTCAATATTCTGGCAGAACACAAAAGGCCTCTGTTGGAAAAAACAAAAAGAACAAAATGGCTGCTAAAATAGTAGTCGACGCAGATACAGCTATAGTTTGTCCAACTGGAATTGACTGCTGTTTCGAAAACGCAAGCAGTTGTTCAGATGCTTTTGTACAGACCTCGTGGGGCTATAATAATCTGCGTCTCTTGGAATAATTGTGGCATGAAAAGAAAATCTGAAGCAGAGGACTAAAAATAAAAAACGCAAAAATGTTTTTTTGCGAACTGAAAATAGAAGTCACTGTTTAAAGTTATTTACTGCAAGCTCAAAATAGAAATCGCTGATTATATAATTAAAAACAGAAATAGAAATTGCTATAAATCAAAATGAAGTCGAAATTTGGAAATAAAAGTTGCGGATTGAAAATTAAAGGTAACGTTATTTTTAGGCTACGGTGCAAGAGATACAAATGGTTGCCTTTTCCAGCCACTTGAAAGTTCATAGCGGGAAAAGACGAAATATAAGTTTGTATCCCTCGCGCCAGTCCTCTTTATTTGTCATTTCCGTCGCCGTCGTTGTTGGTGATACAGGATATAGAATGGAAAAAAGTGCGTCAGACCGGTCTGTTTCCACGGTAACTACCAAAATAATTGCTAAAACCACAGCAACTAAGCCTCTAGATGCTCAATACCGATCAACCGGCCAATTTATTCCTTATCTTAAACAGATATCTCGCCAAAGTGTGCAAAACCCTACCTTGCATCTGTGTATGGTGTCCGGGGCGAGACTCATGACCGATAACAGACCATTCCTGATACTTGGGCCCGTACTCCCTCAGAAAGAATGGAATTAGGAAGTAGGAAGGCCGACTGCATTTGGAGTCACTAGCTTGGAAAAACATGGTTCCTTGAGAGGGGTTGAAATGAGGTTTAATTCCAATAGGACAATTTGCCGCTGTTATCTTCTTCCCGGAAAAGTAGAAATACGGTCTAATTTTCGGAAATATTTCACCCATCACTGAGTGAATGTACTTTGACCATATTTGAAGAGCCTCCCAGCGCTTTGGGCAATACTTCTTGGCTCCCTCTGGCGAGGAACAGATCTTGTGAGCCTGAGAGTTGCTTTCGTTCTCGGGAAAAGGTTCAGGATTATGCCATTGATCATCGAGATGTAAAATCTGGACAAAAAGTAGCACTGCTTGCGTAAAGTCGCTGATCCCTGTCACATTCTGAGCAATCTCGATTGTCTAATGAAAAAGAAAGAAACATTATTTTAGTTTCTAAAACAAAGTGAAATTAAGCATGGGTATTAATAGATAGTAATCCTTCTTTACCTCATTGAGGCGTGGAAGCTAGATGATCAAAAAATAATTAGCAGATCGTGGATACCTTTCTGCATTAATATCTAAAGAAAATCCTGGGAAGTTATTAGGCCCGTCAGACAAAAAGCAAGGAGGAAATGGAGATGGGAGTGGATTGGGCAGGTTATTAAACTGAATAAGAACAAGAAAGCCAAAACAGCAATGTCAAGGACGCATGTAGAAAAACGGAAGGCTGCCGACAATTGAGAGTGGAAATAACTAGGTTTTTGGCTTCAGTTTCACATTTATCGCATGATATTAAAGACGTGGAGATCAGTTGGAAATAGTCCGAGCACCAGATGAGGTTTGAACCCACGACCCTCCGTAGTCTAGTCGAATGCTCTAACCACTGAGCTACTGGAGACTCTATGGTGATTGAGGGTCAATGTTTTGGGTTTAGACTGAAACCGCATCGTGCGGTTACACAGCCTAGTAATGACTGACGCACGTGAACTCACTAACAGCATCATGCTGTCACATTAATGCAAAATATCGACCCTTGCTCACCATAGAGTCTCCAGTAGCTCAGTGATTAGAGCATCCAAGTAGAACACGGAGGGTCAGGGGTTCAAATCCTATCTGTGTCACGGATTTTTTTCCGAGATCGTCTTGTCTTTATTATTATTTGAAATATGGTATGGGCTTTTCACTTTTATTATTTCGTCATTTGAGCTTGATTTTCTGGTTTTCAAAAATGACACTACTTGCTGAAATAATCAAACATTCACACGTAGAACAGGAGCCCGTACCACGGGGGATAGAGAAGACCACGGGGAATAGGGAGGGTTACAGCTCTCCTTCTCTTCACGTCTTTTGCCCTTTCAGGGACGGTAAATTTTGGCGAGTGATTCATCCTCAACATTAATCTCTCCCCATCTTAACACAAACAGCTGCAGTTCCTGCAGAATTGTTTAGATCAGGCGCTGTCATCTGCTTATGTTACTTACCTTCCCCACCCTAATGTACAACAATCTCACCTCCGCTCCTCCCCCCTTTCCCTCATAATTTGACATCTTACTTTAGGAGAAAATACATCAAGCAACTCTTGTCCTTTCTCGTTGATTTCTTCAGGGGTAATGTTATATGTCGTAAAGTATTGTAAAATGTTCTTATACGTTGTTTTCCCGCTCAAGCTTTGGCCAGTTGGCAATCTTTTAGTGGTCCGTCTTGTCTTGTTTGGCACCAGGTTAGTGTACACATAGTCCACTGGAAGGTTAGCAAGTCCACTGAAAACGTTACGAAGTATTGTAAATTAGTTCAAATGCTTATGCTTTTGTTGAGGTTTTAACAATTGCATGACAGATGAAGAATTTTATACTACGGCGGGACGATAAGAAAATTATACTTGACGCTTAGTAAAAGCAACAGTTTAATGAAATAACACAGCTAGCAAATGAGTAAAGTACCGTTTTTTAGATAGGAAAAGATACACTTTATATCTATTCTTAAACCACATTTAGATTCAGGTCTATTGAAAGTATTTTGTTTAAAACAAAAAATTCCATTTTATGTATTACGTATGCTTTTGAAAGAAGAAAAAGAAAGGATTTCTAAAGAAAAATATACGATTTGCTCTACCTGTGGAGGATTTGATTTTGCCACTGTGTATGATAAGAAAAAAAAAGCATTTCATTGGTAAAACCTTAATACATTTCTAAATCAAATAAAGTAAGCTAAAAGGGATGACAAGAGGGTCTAAACAGGAAGTTCAACAACGGTTTAAGCAAATACATTCAGGGTGTTTCTCCGCCTAAGCCAACTCAGCTTTCCATCTTCCTGGGGTAAGTAAATGAGTACCAGCGTCTGCTGGAAGCTAACCTGTGATGGATTAGTGTCCCGTCCAGATGGAGTCAAAGACTCTCATCCGCTTCACTAAAGAAACCTGAGATAAGCATTGGCTCCATGGGACACTTGACTTGTAAAGGATTTAGCTTAGCTAAATCCTGGTGTTTAAAAGTTTTAAAAAAATAACTGGATTGGATATTTTGAAGCCTTTATGACCTATTCGGTCATAAATGGCGCGCATTTTGGCAAGTTAGTATAGCTAGCTTCGTCTTTGAGTTGAAAAATCAAAGCGACATGTTTCTCAAAAGCAAATCAAAGGAAAGTAATTGGTAGGTAGAATAATATAAAGAAATTCGCCATTTCTGAAATAGAACTATGTAAATGTCCTTTTTCTCTTTTGAAAATACAACACAGAAGCAAATGTATCACTGCTCTTCCCCCTTTGTCGTGGACAATGATAAGTGGATATATTGAAAACACATTTCAAAAAATATTAAATCTAACAAATAAATTTTTCACAAAATACCAGGCGGACCACCTAGCTGCCAGTTATTCAGGCGTCCAGCTTAAAAACGTTTCGAGACCTCGATCACGTAGCATGGTCACAGCCGCATATAAATAAACTATCTGATTATATGAATTTGAAAGTTTGATGAAGGAACGCAGTTCAACAAACTTATCTAGAAATTTAGTGTTTCTGTTTTGTAAAGTACGTAAAAAGACTTTAAGTAACAAAAAAATACCTGGAGACATTGTTGGGCAGACAGTGGCTTGAATGTTCAATTTCCAAATATTGTATCAGGTCGAGAACAGGTTTTCCGATCCCCTCTTCAAGAGCTTTGTCTAATGATTGTTTGATAGTCTTTCCAGTGAGAGCTTTCCATCTCGGTTCGACGTCCTGGTTTAGTGACCGCAGGAATTCAGGAGCCCGATATCTGGCAGTCCACCACTCTGTTAATACACCTGATGAATTACCAGACAGTGCGATTTGCTTGTATTTCTCTTTAAATGCGTCTAGTCCGGATTGGCAATCCTCCACTGCCCGCACCATGCCAGTCAGAACACCTAGTTCCATGTTCTTCCTAAAAAGCATACAAAGCAAGTTGAATCATCTTTGAACACAACATGCTTATCTAAAAAATTATCTTTTGGAACTCCTGCAGTACACTGTTTTGTGTACTCGAAAGACACTTCACATGACTTGTTTCAATAGACTTTAGCTCTACTATGGACTAACTAGTCAATGTTTAATGGCAATCATCTTGAGTCCAGTTAGTAACATGACGGAAGCTAGAGGGGCGATAAAGTGGTAACCGCATAGCAAGCCTTTGTAATCATAAATTACTGGGCAGCTCATTTTTCGATAGAGGACAGGAATAGTGTTGTAGAGAAAAATAGCGGATCAAGATAAATACCCGTTTCATGATTATTTTTTCAAATTATAATGGGCAGTAGACCTTACATTGAATGGATTCCTAATGCTAAGAACAACAGTACCAATATAGCACACCGGCCAAGTTAATGTTCTTCAGTAAGTGTGTTACTTTGAGAAACTACGATAATTTATTTTAGTATAAACCTACTAACGGTCTAACACGCATCCTGTATTTTGATTGGCTACCCTACTAGATGTCTGTTTGTGATAGCTTACTAGTAGAGAAGAAATGGCGGATCAAAATAATTATGAGGCCCGTTTTGTTATAATATCAAAGTATTTAATCGATTTGTACATCCTTTTTTTGACTGATTAGTAGGTTTATACTAAAACAATTAAACCTCTCAGCCTCATGGACTATGTGTTGAATAGCTACTGACTCGTAATCCATTCGTCCTCGGGGTCTAATTGTTAAGTAGATGATATGGTCATGTCAACACCAGTTCCAATCAAGACCACCGTTTTTGTAGTTTATTTATGTTTCACTCAAAAGCGTCTCAGTAGCGCTTTTGACAAACGCTTTTGCAACAATATAAACATCAAGCTAAATTTCAAATTATTTAAAATAGGCAGTTTTTTTCAATGTTACATGCAAGCTCTATCCCTGAGAGACCTGCATGCACGCGTCATATGATGCAGGCCGTACAGCCAGCTATGTCGGAAAAACTTACTAACCTGTATCGTTCAAATGTTTTCTTGTGAGCACGTAAAATGTTGTAAATCCTTTGAACATCTTCAAACGTTTTAGGGTAAAGTTTGTAAGCAAAGGAGTTGATGCTGTAGGGTACATTACAGATTGGTTGCCAGCAAAAGTAGTTAGGGCCCATCATCCAATCGCCTCCGTAGTAGTTCTCGTCATAGGGAACCCCAAAATTATTCTGTAAGTAATGTTTCACCTAAAGAATTGATAAATAAAGCAATAAATACGACTACTGGTTTAGGCTTTTGTTTGATCCATTTAGACCTTGTTTTTGCACCGTAATGAGAGATGATGATCCGGTAAAGATATTGACCAACATTATACTATAAAAGCCATTATAACAACCATAAGTTGCCTTAAATTTAAATTTTCAGATAGGTTTGCAAACGTTTCTTTTCTGTACGACTGCTTTTATAAATTTTCAATAAAAAACGTTGCATGACTAACACCAAAAATGGTAAGTACATTCCCTCTGCATTTCTTAAGCTCTACTTACCCCCAGATAATTATGATTATGATTGTGTTTGTGATTATGTGCTCTCGCACGTTGGAGTTCCAATGGAATTTCGTTCTCCAAAAGTTTGGTGAAAATAAGTCTCCTCAATCTTCTAGTACCTTTCTAAAAATTCTTGCCAAGTTCAGAAGAATACCTTGCTAAAGCTTATCAATCTTGATCTCTATTCTCTTATCTTTTCTTTAGAATTTAATCCAGATTTTGAGATTGTTCCAAATATACTAATTACAATAGAAATGACCTCTGTTTTCCATTTTTATAGTTTCTTTAATTAATTCCCTTTGCTAAATATTGATGTTTTACATTTTCTCCATTTTGTTCTTTTCAATGCTGCTATCATATGGTATTGCAAAATTTAATATTTTTCAACATTTAGTTTTTTTTAACGATAATCATGTTATCTTCTTGTTTCAGCCGGTCTGTATCGTAAAATCCCATAGTTTTCTACATTATTCATTCTTCTGTTTCAAGTACATGCTCCTACGACTTTTCACTGAAAGTAAATCCTTCCCTTTCACCAACTTCCCAATGAATCTTTCTTCCGGCCCAATCGTGCCTTCTTTTATACTATTTTATATTTGCTTCTGCAAATCTACTGATAGTTTAGGCCATTCACTGATAAGTTTGGTTGATACTTTCATCAACGTTTGTACAAATTTAACATTGTAACATTTTCTTTCCTCTTGAGTTTGAGAAAATCTAGCTTTCATCAAGTTCTGTTCGTGCGCTGTCACAACAAGACGCTAGGTTTCCCTGTTATCATGTAAATGTAGCGCTTTAGCTCTGTAATGCTAACATCACACTAAAGGATTGAGCCATAGCCAATGGCCAAATGTCCTTTACGTCATTTCTTTCCCTTCAGCTTTCTAACAGCTTCCTTAGAATCCTAGCTGTGCCTAACAAGGCTGTTTTTGCAACCATTCCATTCTAATGGTAATCCCTAGCTTCTCAAACCATGCATCCAACTTTTTGCTTACTACTCCGAATGCGCCAACAACTACCGATACCCGGTACTTCCAGATGCCTGTTCCCCCATAGTCTTCCAATTTCTCTCTTTATTTCCTAATAATTCTCAATATTTTCACCTTCCTTTTCATACAATCTGTGATCCCTATTGCCTTGTTATTCTTCTTCTCAATTACAACCATTATTTTATTATTTTTATTATTTTTATTATTATTATTACTATTATTACTATCATTATTATTGTTAATATCATTATCATTTTTAATTTAAATCAAATTCCAGTTTCGCAACATCTATACAATATCGGAGTGCAACCAGTAGTCTAAGGCTAGTTTTCACTAGGCATTAGCACAAACACAAGCATAATCTAGTAAGGACAGCGTTGACATAAGCATAACCATGTACGCACGCGCACTAAGAAAAAATGAGTACGAGTGGGAATGGGAACAAGAATCAAAACGAAATGGACGACGGGGAGCTTTTTCTATACCTCTCTTTAATATTATTAGTCCACCTTTTTCGTGGCAAAATTAGGAGTTTTGATGGACCACTATCCCAGGGAGTGGAACCCGCGCAGGCTCGCTCCAAGCTATAACTAACCTGAGCTAACGCTTTGCTTTCCCTCGGCTTCAGTTTGTCTTCGTTGATTTGCTTGTTCATTATCTCGTTGAAAAGATGCAGCGAAATGTCTGTTTTGAGTTTTAGGTGTTTAGGATCAGGGTTGTATGGTGAATACCTGGGACAGTAAAAAGTATATTATGAATTTTTAAATCACTATAAATTCAAATAAGAACCTTCTTGGGTTCTACGACAAGTAAGGGAGAATCCAGGACTTAGCTAGTGAAGAGTAAGGAAGATGGTGGGAAGGGACAATGCTTTGATGAATATCTGATTCATTCTAGATCCTCGGAAAGGTAATATATTCATTACATAAGATCGAGTTCCAGGATTTAGGGAAAAGAGAGTAGACGGTGAAAAAGATGTTGGTAAATATCATACTAACTTCGTTTATACATTTGAAACAAGCTCATGGCAAGTTTAGGAAGTGTTTCAACGTATACATTATGATAAATTGTTTTTCATTAAAATATTTAGAGGTACAAACACCAAAGATTCCAATGCGTGCTACTGATTGCCGCGACACCTTTTGTAGAAACATTTATCGTGCAAGTAAAATTAAGAAATGATCCAGTTATAAGGTGCGTCTTTAGAGGTTAAGGTATTTCGCGGAAAGTTTGATGAGCACGAAAAGAGCTACCCTTAATGAGACTCTGAAAAGAGCGCGACTTCTGATGACATCAGATTGAGCGATTTCGGTCCCCCCCGCGTTTAGTGTCCACAGGGGACGAGATTCGCTAGCGATTTCGATCCCACTCCAACTATGGAAAATAAATTAACTATTCAGCTGGACTGATTCTGCACCTTGGTGAAGACTCGCGGTAATGGTCAGTCCGAAAATGTATTACGTTGCAAGGTTTGTCAATATGTAAGTCGTTTTGACAAAGATATCTCAATATTTACACTATTTTCGACTGATCACGATCTTCTGATCCGACATCGATGATCGTACACGATTCTGTACTGGTTTTAAATCGACTTATTTCAATTTCTGCTGTTTTTGGGCGGGCATCTGTTACGTTTGTCAAAGAACGGATCAAGGTCCAGAAAATGATAACCAAAAGACTTCAAGTAAATGTTCCCGAGTTCGAAGTTCATGCGCGAGTGTTATATAAGTAGTACAATGCCCAACACCGATACCCAAATAAAAAACTAAAGGGTCCTTTTCTAATTTTAAGGAAAGTATACCTTGCGAGTTTTATTTAAAAGTTATTGTAACAGACAACATCTTGAAATTTTTTAAAAATTGGTTGCCAACGAAAAAAACACAAGTTTCATTGGCGGACACAAATCCCTAGCGATTTCGGTTCCCCTCCTAAATACTGTATTAATGTATGCATAAATGAACTTTTTTCAGCTAGAAATCCCGTGAAAAGTAAGTAATTCATAAACAAAAAAAGAAAACCTTAAAACATTTTTTAAAAAATGCTTAAAACAAGTTTTTAAAACAGTTTTTGAAAAGTAGACTAATGAGCAGCACTCTGTCTACTAATGACTAAAATGTAAAACTTTTATTCTCCTATGCATTTCATCTATTATTAACTAGCTAAAACCATGATTCCTGTCAATTTTTTATCCAGACCAATAAGCCATCAAAAATATTAGATGCCATAAATCTTTATGAGCTCTTTCCACATAATATGTTGATTGATTTTTGCTACTTTGTATTTATTAAAAGTTATGTTATGCTTGACATTACCCATGAAGCGGTCTATTATAAATTTAAAAAAAAAGTCTTGTCCAGTGTAAACATATAACAGACATGCCTGTTCTCCTTTTTTAAATCCAGCCAAACCTCTATTAGTTGAGTATCTCAAAATAGCAGCTACAGTAGTTTGGGTTGAAT
>JAPEIX020423838.1:0-20840 GCA_026122405.2 Zoanthus sansibaricus
AACATAGCAAAACATAGCAAAACATAGCAAAACATAGCAAAACACCTCAGGTGTCCTGGATTTCACCAATCATAAGCTGGATTCAAGTGTGGGTGTTCAAACGCTCTGGATTTGAACAATTGCAGAGGCTCAAAAACATCTTTGGTACAAAAGAAGTTGGACCGCAGTCTGTGGTGTACTTTTTGTTCGGTTCACTTCTTGTCCACTATCGTTGCTGATGCAATAGTTGAGATCTACATTGTAGAGGCACCCAAATCGGGATATGAATCAGCAGAAATGCAATGTGAAGCAAGCAAACAAAAACCATTGGAAGTCTTCCGCAAATTCTTGGAACAAGCATGAACAGACCCGGATATCATACATAGATTTTTAAATCCAATTGCATCCCAGTAAATCCCACATATTTTCCCATATCTTGTTGGTTGTTGGTTATTGTTGGTGATTGGTTATACATCCCCAATTTTGTGGGATAAATTCCCAACATTTTTCGACCAAGCTGCCAAAAACCGGCGCGACGCCACAGATTTGCTATGCGGCGCCAGACAGATATCCGGCCCAGGCTTGCGATGCCAAGCTGGATACCCTTTGCTAATCAAAGATGGCAATGAACAAACATTTCCATTTCTAGATGATATTCTCATCAAGACTCGAATTTATGGGGAATTTCCACTTGCTATGCTTGATTGCCGGAAGATATCACTAATGATCATGTTTTCGAAGTTCTATTCTGTATTCTAACTATCCAACACGGAAGGGTAGCATCTATCCTTGGAATTGTCACCATTTTGAAATGTGGATTCCAGTTCATAAGTGGATGTAAAGAAAAATGGTTACGGCTTACTAACATGGATACCACTGGCATATACTGGCAGACTATTTTTAAAGTAAGCTATCGTATTCCCAGTCTTTCTCCCAAAATAGAGGGGAAGTAGAATACAACATCTAAACTCTCACTGTTTTGAACGGGCCCCATGGACAAACCAAGGAAAGTGAGAGTTTTTAATCCATGTAATATAACTTATATAACCAAGATCATTTTTTGCGTATTGCAACCGGTTCTGGCGCGATGTTCTGATGAAGGTTCTAATTTTATGTATCTGATTATGGTACTGGTTATGTTTGTGTTTATAGTTCCGATTCTGATTCTGATTTTGGTTCTGGTTAGGGTTCTGATGAAGGTTCTGGTTGTGGTTCTGTTTTAATAGTTTAGGTTATGGCTCTGATAATGGTTCTGGTTCTGATTACGTTTCTGATTATGGTTCTGTTTATATTTCTGATTATGGTTTTGATAATGGTTGTGGTTGTGGTTCTGATTATTGTTCATTAGGCTCGTTGCCAGAAACATTTATAACCAAAACAACTGAATCGTGCTAAAATATTTAAAAGTGGTTGCCGTACCCGAGAACCGTTGGTTGCCTGACAACCAGCATGACAAGGAGAATAGTATGTAACGCCATCTGATCCACATACTGGGTTAAACACTGCAGCTGAACACGCGCAATCGATATTGCAGGTACTAACCAGGTCTGGTTGGTATTTGTGACCAAAACTGCAAAATTATTGAAAACGGAGTTAAAGTAAAAGCTAGACGAGGCAATAAAATGTGTTGAGTGGGATGAGATAACTGGAATTGGATAACAAGTGTAACATCAAACAGCTGACTATTTTTTAAGTTGATTAATTCATCTAATACTTGATCATCCAATCAAATTAAAATCTACTGAAATGATGCAATTTATCTTCTAGTGGATAAATAAAATGGGGACTGTAAGAATGCTCTGTGTCATAACAGTGAAAGGCAACCTTTTTACAGGTTTTAAGAAGCTGCATTTTTTTAAATTGATATTTGCCTTTATTTATTTATTGTTACATATGTATTTATATAATTTATAGAGATCTTATAGATATAATTAATATAGGCGAGGAGTTCCGGGAAACCAACAGGCTTTTATTGAACGGAACTCCTCATTTGATTGATCTTTGCGGTTTTGTACGCAATTTAAGTAATTACGAGCTAAGTGGTCCACGGTGCTGTCTCTTTTCTTTTGTTTCTGTTGTGGTAACTGGATGAAAGTCTCTGGCTATCCCTGAACGGGACGCTAATTCATCACAGGTTAGCACATAGCAGACGCTGGAAGTTAATTACCGACCTCGTTAGGATAAAAACCCGATGCACTTTGACAGAAAAGAAAACCAAGCTAATGTTCAGCCTATGGCAGGGTTGAGAACGATAGCAGATAAGAGTAGAGTCTGTATTATCGGAGGCTAGTTTTAGTAATTTCTATAAACAGTTTCAAACAAAAAAAACCCTGGTTTTTACCGGGGTGTCAGCAAAGTGATAATCTACTGTGTATGCGCAGTTGGAGTAACCACTGCCTTCCAACAACATGGTCCCAGGTTCAATCTCTTTCTCTGGCTGTTGAAATTTAAATATTTGTGCAACCTCCAAGTACACCAAAGCTAATTCGGTTTTCCATCTTACGAGGTAGGTAAATAGAGTATCAGATTTTACTAGAAGCTAACCTTCGATGGCTAGCGTCTCTCTTCTGGGGGAATTAGAGTTTCTCATCCGCAAGAAACTGGAGATATGCGCTGGCTCCGTGGCTCACTAGGTTTGTTAAAAAATTTAAAAAATAGATACAAATAATAATAAAGTTTAAAGAAAATTGAATAAATTCGAGCTAAGGATAGGGAAAAATCAGGTTAATGTTTCAATAAAAAAAAACAAATTTGTACAATCAAAAATGTATGTGTTTGGTGTTTGTCAAAGTCTTACAAACCTGTTGTTATAAGGGATCTGCACACCTGCTAGATTGATTTCATCACATCCGGGAATCCACCAGTTGAAGCCGCCCCAGATAAATATTGCATGGAGAATCACAATTGACAGCGCCGATTTTTTGCAAGATTGTTTCAGGTTGAAGAAGCGACATACAACGCCGCCCAAGATAATACCGGCTAGTGGTTGGAAAAAAAAAACAAGAAAGTGAGTAAGTGACAACAATGTTCAAGTTCAAATCATTTGAAACTTTTCAGAGGAAGAAGGAAGAGAAATAGGAAGGTAAATGCTTCTTGAAATGGACTCCTGTTAATACTTATTGTTGACTACTATACGCCATATCATTTGTTATGTTTGTTAGTCCGCACACCTCCTATACTGTGGTCAGCGGACTTGATTCGCCCCAGCCTTCCGGGCGCGTGTGTTGTTATTGTTATCAGCCATTTTGTTTATTACAAGATTAAAACCGTTTGTTGCCTTTGAGTTTTGGTTCTCGTGCTGTGATATTTTATTGACTGGCGTGGTGGCAGCATTCTCGATATCCACGTTATGTAAACGTTATCAGAGAGGTCCAAGAAATTGTCAAAGTCTTACGTTTCACATCTCGAGTCAGTGAGAACTCCACTGGATAGCCCAAACTTAAGCCACGGCAGCTAATCCTCGCGCACCAAAGCAGTAGTGCTTAACCAAGACGGAGACGGTACGTTCTTTTGAGAAATGGCGCCAGAACATTATTTACACGTTGTCATTGGACCCACAATTTGCTCCATTTCCAGATGATGGAGCCACGTGGCACAAAAAGACCAGAAATAATCCCCTTCGCGGCTCCACAGACGACGGCTCTTCCGTTCAAAAAGCCAACCGCCGCACAGCTCAACAGAAGGTTAGTATGCTTGAGCTTATGCTAGGCCAAAACGCAAACTATTGCCCTGTAATTTCCAGAAGCACCATAATAAAGAGCTCTACCTCAGTAGACTATATTTGGTCCGCAATCCGTCTACATTTCGGCTTTCAAGCCACCGGTGCACACTTTCTTGATTTTACTGATATAAAGCTTGAGCATAATGAACAACCGGAAGATTTTTACCAATACATCACGGCCTTTGTTGAGGATAGCCTCCTCCGAGCTAAAGGTTTATGTCACCATGGAGAACCCGTCTCTGAAGATGAAGACATAACCCCGACGTTAGAAAATTTTGCTATACTCACTTGGTTAAGCCCTGACCTTCCCCGGCTTGTGAAGCAACGTTACGGCACTAAGCTTCGACCTCGCACTCTGGCATCTATAAAACCAGAGATTTCACAAAACTTACCGTCCCTACTCGATGAGATTCATTCAACCGAAGATGCAAACGTCATGCGTACAGCTGCCTTAAGCCTTAAAAAACCCAAGCTAGTTACAAACCTGCCCGCTCACAACGCCGCTTAAAATCTTGCCCCCTTTGTAAGCAAGCTGGTCGAACAGACTCTCACTTCCTAAGCGAATATTCTTTTATCTTAGAAGATCACCGTAAATTTATTGCCAAAGCTATACAAATTGCTTGCATTCTTCACAAAGCCCCTACAGACATCGAGGATGAGTCGTCGACTGGCGATACTATGTTGGAGTCAAGGTGAATAGAGGAAGATGAACGCTCCTCTTAATGAACTCCTGTTAGTAATTATTACTGTCTACTAGTGTGTTGGGATCAAGGTGAATAGGGAAAGATGAGCGCTCCTAATAATGAACTCGTGTTACTAATTATTACTATCTACTAGAGTGTTGGGGTCAAGGTGAATTGGGGAAAATGAACACTCCTAGTAATGAACTCCCGCTAGTACTTATCATTGTCTACTTGTGTGTTGGGGTCAAGGTGAATAGGGGAAGATAAAAACTCCCAGTAATGGACTCCTGTAAGTACATATTACTGTCTATTAGTATGTTGGGATCAATGTGAATAGGAAAGATGAACATTCCTAGTAATGAACTCCTGTTAGTACTTATTTTTGTCTACTAGTGTGTTGGGGTTAAGATGAATAGAGGAAGAACCATCCATGCAATAATTTCCTGTTAGTTCTTATTATTATCTTAACGAAACTACATGATGTACAAACTCTCATGGATATACCGTTGCAGCCACAGTCCGAATTAAGAGTGGCAAAGCAGCAAGATTCGATGACATTCCACCTGAGATCTGGAGGCATGAAAACTTTGCACAGGGGGGTAGCCAGGGGAGGATTCCAGGGGTTCAGGATTCCCCCCCCTCCCCCCTTAAAACTCCTGGCTACACCCCTGTTGCACTACACAAAAATTCATGACCTTCTTGCCTGGTGCTGGCTTCCAGAAAAACTACACAAGCACCTACGCAATGCAGTCATCATCAACCTGTGTAAAAACAAAGGAGAAAGATTTGACAATTTTAACCAATCTATCCCCGAAATACATCTCTCAAAATCTCAATGCGGCTTCAGATCAAACAGAAGTGAAACGGACATACTGTTTGTCTTCAGACAACTCTAGAGGTGTAGCAAGCAAAACCAGGAAATCTATATAATATTTGACCTGCGAAGCCGTTAGCACAGTGAGGCGTCCCTCGTAAATTCCTGGATCCAGTTGCATAAAGACTAACGCGGCCAGATAAAACTTGACGGTGAGCCTTACTCATAACCTATGCATGGAGTGAAGCATAGTTGAGGCCAAGTACCAACTCTTTTCAAGAGTTGTTCAGCATAATGATCAAGCGGGCCACTGAAGACTTTGATGATGAGAACGAAATCTACGTTTGGTAAGGTCTGTGCAACCTAAGACGCCTGTAGGGTCGGTCACTCAAAAACTCAAGAAAGGTTGATCCAGGATCTCCTTGTTGCAGATGACGCTGCTCTTGTTGTTCACACAGAACGAGTTTAGTAGCAGAACACGTTTTGCCTCGCAGATGTTGTCCAGCTCTTTGGCCTCAAATTCAGTCTCAAGAAAACGGAATTCCTCTACCAGCCTACGTTTCAGGACAAGAATATCCAGGCGCACATTCTATCAATCCAGCAGTTTAATTTACCTGGGCTACACTATCTCATCGGATGTCAGGATTAACAAGGAATATGTCATCCGGCTAGCTAGACTACAAAATGATTAGGCCAGCAACAAGAATTTGAAGATTAAACCAAGATCAGTATATTCAAAGCTGTATTACTTTCAACCCTTCTCTACGGCTTTAAAGCCTGGGTTGCCGGCATACCAAAGTCACCTCCAACACCTCGAGAGCTTCCACAAGTGCTGTCTCTGTCTATTTTTTTTTTTTGTTATTTTTTCAATGTGAAAAGTTATGTATCCTTTTTAACCCTTTAAGCCCTAAACACGTCAAATGACACATGCTAAATTCCCCCAACTAAATATCATACCTTTAATAAGCAGCTTTGGAGAATTTCATTTTTCATCTTGCACAAAATATTGTACCCAATGAAATCCTAAATTCTCAATACTAAACGTGTCATTTTGTATGAGATATGAAAGGAGAATTGAGATCCTGATAAACTGCCTAGGACTGAAAGGGTTAAGCTAGCACAACATTCAGCAACCATAAACTGCTAGTCCCATATTATAGAGGTAATTTGTTTTGAATTAGCAAACTAAAAAACTAGCTTCACGAGCTCATCAAGGGTGCCTTTGATTACTAGACTTTATCAGCTGTTTTTATTTACATTACAACACCAAATGTTTTTTTCCATCTAATGCTGAATGTTCTTTCATTTTTTCTGTAGAACGTACATGCCCATAACACATTCGCATTTAATCAAAATGTTCCCACCGTTTATAAAGTCATTTTCAAGCCTAAAGTACATAACATATTAATTTTATTCTTAAGTACATTAGTCAGCCATAAATTTTATAAGTATTTACCAAGCAACTAATATCCATTTTTGCACGCTCTGACTGGCTCCCATAACTTGCGATATCCAAGACTATTAGTTGATTTTGAAGCCGAAGTCAGAATGACAGGAAGCGCATGCGCAAAAAAATAGAAAAACGTTTAAACTTTTATTTAAATAAAGTGCATTTTTATCTTAATTTTTGGTAAATACTAAAACAACTATTCCCCTCAGGGTCAGTGACTAACACTAGACATATACCTCGACGCCTTGCATCTTGGTATATATCCCCCACTATTCACCTCCCCTTGGGGGATAGTTGTTAACGAGTGTGCAGACTATCTGACAACTGCTAATTTTGAACTCTGTAATTACTTAAAAAATTACAAGATGTTGTAGGTTAATCTAGCTGTTACTAATCTACCTTTTTAAAAATTGTAATTTCAAAACATGAACCAAAACAAAAAAATACATTAATTATCAAGCTTACCAAGTACCTTCAACTTACTCACCTTGTCCAAAGAAGAAATTTCTATAATAAAATGCTCCATGATCAACATGTTCAAACACAACTTTCCCTTCCTCAGGGGATATGGCTCCTTCCCCAAAAAACAATGGTACTCCACTGTCTGATTTGGAGTTATCAAGTACTGTTACACCCGTTCCACTACTCAGATTTCCTCTGCGAGCAGAATCATAAGCAGTTAATAAAATATCAAGAGTTGATCTCCGTTTCTGAATCCGATCAATTTTAAAATCTTTCGGTCGAGAGGGATCATGTGGGTTCTGAAATGCTGTGTTATCCCTTGATAAACCAATTTGAGGATCTGATTCGTATTCCCCTCCAAGTTCATTTCTAAAATATGCACAGCTCAAAACAAGGTCACTAGTTTTCATGTCCCCATAATCAATTGCTTCATCAGCACTCTCCACACTAGAATCTGATCCACGACTTCCAGTCTTGTTTACAGAATTCAATCTTGATGACGCTGCGGATGCCCCCGACCTGGTATTTTTTCTCCCCCTTTCTTCATTATGCCGAGCCCTTGCTTTAGCAATTTCCTCAAAGTCAAGAGATAAACTTTGACAGTCATAGTGAGATATCGCCTTTCTATTCTGTAAACGATCTAATATTGAACCATCATCCGAAGATCGCGAAGTTCCAGAGCTTTTAAGCATACTGAATATTGAAGTGTTTGATTTTATAGAATTTTTTCTTTTCAAAACTGGTGTCCTTTTCTCAACTGTAGGGGCTCCTGCCGACAATTCTGAAAGACCTTTGTATGGAGGCATTTGGCTATGCACTCCATCTTTAAATGGGGGTCCTTGATGAGGTGGGATTGTACCCCTTCCATCAATATACACATGATTTGAATGATCATTGATGTTTTTTTCAAATTTTCTAACTAGAGCAAAAAAGCTTTCCCCGGTTGGAGATCTTGTCTCTGTAGGTATATCAAAATCTTTATGAAGAGAAACATTAATTTCACTTGTATCTGAGTTACTTCTGAAATGCATTCCTTGATGTCTGTTCCTCACTGGAATTTCATTACTCTCATAAATCGAACCTGTACTTCTTCGGCTTTCGTCATCTCTCCTGTACATGTACTGATGGTAATAGGCATCTAAGTCGTCACGAGGCCTGCTGAAAATAAAAACAAATAAACTTACTAATTGCACCGACAAACCGACAGGAAGGCAAATTATTTCACCGCTAGAAATATTGATGCACTAAACTAATTTGAAGCCTTACTATGAAAGAAAATCATTTCTACCAGTTAACTGCGCGTGAATGTTGTAGCTCAACATAGGAATTATTTTATAACATTTAATGATGAAAATCATCCGGAAAACGTGCGCGGAGGCAACAGTTCAAACAAAATATTTGAAATATTTGAGCAGTTCGTCAACCGAGTAAGATTTTCTTGAAGCAAATTCGAGAAAAGTAATCTCTGCCGTTATTTTAGCAATTTGCTATGCGTTTGCCTCAAGCTTTTTCATCCGTGGCTAAATCAAGACGGTATTTCATCTGTCTTTGACAAAGATACACCTGTGTTGTAAAAAATGCTAACTAACAACATATTTTACTGTGGAAAGTGATCCCAAAATTCATCTATATTCTGTTGCTTCACGTAGCAAACATGACAGTTCAATTCGGTAATTTGAATTATATTAACTACCTTGATACTTGCATGGCCATGAAGAACAACTCAAAAGAATTGCAATCTCTTTCTGAACGTAAGGTTTCCTTTGGCACGATTCACACCGACCATAATTTCAAGCAATAAACGTTAAATTTTTCGCTATGACCGAAGGATCGGTTTCCGGTAGGCATAGACAGTAGCCCTGCAAGATTTTGGGCTAATTTTGCCGACTTGGTTTCGTTCTTGCTCCTCAGAAACACCATATAAGCAATCTAAGATAACTTTCTCTTCGACATAAATCTTAAAATTCAACAGATAGAATCAAACACGCTTGTAGTGAATGCCAGAGTCGAAAGTCTTGTTCACGTCAAAATGATTCAGTCACACTGGCTTAGCTTCACAAAACCAACTTGAACTGACCAACAAACAGTGATTTAATTAGTTGACAGGGATCATTTCCACATTTTGCGGCCTTCAGAAATTTCTTCTTCCCGCTCTCCGTTTCACTTGATCTATTAAAACCCCAGTTCGAGATTTGCCTTTTTTTAATAAATACGAATAATCAACATTACACCGAGAACCACAAACTCAACACGCGTCGTCTCTGCAATGTGTCAGTCAACCGATCGATATTTGAGCGGGTCTCCGATTATCTCTATAAAGGCATTAGTTTCCAGGGATGTAGGGAGGAAAATGTAAATAGCCTTTTTTTACTTCGAATTATAAATTGACTCCAATATCTAAAAGCTGCACTGATGAAACCGCGTAATAACTTAAAGTGAATACTTACAGACAATATTGAAAGAACTCGCGTTGAACTAATTTAGTAATTGACAAAGCGCTTCACAATGAAATGATGAATTTACTTTCAAAGATTATTCAGTTTATCAGTTTGAGAACTGGTTAGTTTGTCTCGGTTCTTTATGCAAATTCGACAGTCATGAGCGGTAAAATGGCTGAATGACCTTTCGAAAAATGAAATGGAAATAACATTTGATGTTGACAAGTGAAAGAACGCAAAATTTAACTGTTTTAAAATCAAGACGTTTCAGCGAGTTCGCGGATAAATTTGTCAAAACATACAATTTCTAAACCATATAAAGTTATTTTACTGCTGACAGATAAATAAAAAAAATTCTTTAAAAATAACTTACCTAGCCAATTATAATGGGAATCTGTATTACTTTCCACGCGCTTTCAGTTTTGTTTGGCTCCAATGGATGATGGTTCCGTTTGAGTGTCGAACCGGCAGCGTCGTGCAAAGATCGACGATGTTTCGTGTATGGATGTATAGAAGTGCCAATTAATTATATTGCTTTGTCAAAATTTTCCTTCTTGAAGTTAATCATGAAAAGAAAAAAGTGACTAGGCAATCCTAGTAATTGAAATAAACTGCATTTTTATGTCATCTTCACCACTATCTGAAATAAAGAAAATAATTTGGTGAAAATTATGCAAATTGCTTGTAGAGAGATAATCCTTACTTCCGGTTAATAACATGTACTCTGACGTCATCATACGCGAAAAATTTTTGAGATAGAAAATGTTAACGTCATAAGCGGAAAACCACATATAATGGCGAAAATGTTATCACTGTAATAACACGCTTTTCCCCCGTTACACACATATTCAGGCCTTCCTTTCGCACTTACTTGAATTGTGTACAATAGAATCACGAGGCTCTAAATTTTATATAAAAGATATTTTGGTGCTCGCCGGTCCCTGCAATTTAATTTCTGAAATGCATGACAATTATAACAACATCATTTTTAGGCATATTTAATGGCAATATTTCGAATAGCCGTGGTACTCTTTTTTCTGGCTACTCACGCACGGTTACTCGAAATATTGCCATTAAACTTGCCTAAAAATGGCGTTGTTGTAATTGTCTGGCATTCGCTTTTTGTCACCGAGAGTGAAGTCTAATACCTGCATATCTAAGAGATCCAACATTTAGTTTATCTTAGGTCGTGTCGTCCTTTGAATTCAAAAGACCGAACAGCAGTAATATAACTGAAACTATTCTTGTGCCTGTATTTTAGTTATTCGTTTCGTTTTAAACTTTAATGAGAGCTGTTAGATTGAAATTCCAAAGTACGAGAATTTTTTGGGATTGAGTTTAATGCAATAAAAACTGACTGCTCCACTTGTGATTCACGAATTACGTGAGAAAATTTGGATATTTCACATTTCACGAAACAGTTAATTTAGTTTACTAGTACTGTTCAAGCAACAATTAAAAGGTTCACGAAATACGAGAGATCAGTATCCTCTTTTTTGCACGGATCACGTAAAAACTCATTCACGCGTCACGAAAATTTAGAGGCTACCTTTGGCAACAAGCGACATCGCTTCAAATTGCCAAAAACATAGCAATAATCGAATTTGGCAGAATACACCGACAGCCGACAGAACAATTTTAGGCCCCGTCCACACTATGCCGAATAAATTTAAAAACACAAAGTTCTTTATTGTTATGGTTTAGGCTTTCCGTCCACTCTACAATTAACTCGTATCCGCATAAAAAGATCCGCGAAACCGAAACTTTTTGAAAACGCTTTCCAGAGTGGAACAATTTGAAAACGAAACTTTTTTGTATTAGTATGGAGGAGAACTTTTTGTATCCGCAACTTTTTAATTTTCGAATACACTGACGTCATTTTGTCATGTGTGTGCATGTTCAAAGCAAGACGAAAGCAGTTGTTCTGCCTGAAACTGGTATGGACAGAAACTTTTTATCCGTTTTCATGTGTGGACGCAAAACGTTTGTTCCGTTTTCAGTGGTACCTAAAGTTGCGTTTTCAAATTTATCCGGCATAGTGTGGACGGGGCCTTAAGCAAAAGCGACTGTTTACGATAATGACAATTCGTTTTTAATTTCGACCAAGTGGCATAACCACCCGGCGCCCGGCTCCGGCATGAATCTTAATCGATTTCCTAGCTATTCGAGTCCTTAGGAACGAAAGTGGCTTATCCTCTGTTGAAAAGAAGGAAGTTTCTAAGGGCACTTAAAAATCACAGGACGCAAGCGACCTTTCTAAAATCATTTTCATCCAAGCATGCAACAGGTGGGCTGTAAAATGCGCGACAAGTCGATATCATAAGTTATAACTCCCCTTGGATAATGCGTGAGACATGAGACTCACCGTAAGCGTTTTAACCCAGCGTTAAATGTTTAACCCTTAGTTTCCAGTATTAAAGAAACGGATTTGACCTGTAAATTTGAATTTTACAAGTATTTTCCTCGGAAATCTAAACAGTACATTATTAGAACCCTAATCTTTTGATTAGAGAAGCAATAGCTACAGCTAGTACAGCGGAGAAATTTGTATTCCGGCATTCCCGCCTCTTGCCAACATTTTTGTTAATGGCGGAAAACATTTTATTTGAAGACACTTATGATGGAGTTCTCTGCAAAGCAGCAGAAAGTTTTGAAGACGAGGGTAATTTATCAAATAAACAAGAAGAAGCGAAAACTGTCGAGAATTAAATTGCGTCAGTTTGTCGATCTGTGTGTTTAGTTGTTTCTACTCGCGGCGTGTAAAATCTTTATCCTAAAGCAAATAAAGAAGCCTAAGCCGTGTATTACACTGTGATAAAACACGACGGGCATTTGAGAACACGAGGAAAATGTAGAAAACACCAGCCGCAGGCTTACGCGGCTATATTTGTTAATTAAATAAAATGTTGCAAACGCTCTGAACCAATCAGTGGTCATCTTAGCCTGAAACTTATTCATTTTAGTACATTTAATAAGCATGCGAGTGGCAAATCTTGAGGACTCATGTTCAAAATCATAAATAGCAAAATCCGCTCATAGACTTTTAAAATTATAAAAAAACTTTTGTCATCATACTCTATCTAGGTAAAAATTCGTTCTTTCAACTGAATTTATATTTATACTCAACATTTTGTTTAACGTTTATCGTGTACCTTGAAGCTTTTAATATTATATTGTTCTGATCATGAAACACGAAAAGTGACTTGCCATAAATTTATTGAAAACTCTGGGAATATCTGACTGACAGTCAACAATAAAATATATTTAAAAAAAATAATTAAAGTAACTGCTATGTTTTAAAATTTTTTTTTTTATTAAAGATTGTCTCATGAAAAACCGTATTTCAATTTTGAAATCATTAGTTATACAAATATAACTAAACTTTTTGGAATCTGAATTTGAGACAAAAACTTTTGGATCAATAAATTATTCATCTCTTACTCTTAGCTTAACACTATAAGTATAAATTGATTGAATGCCAAAAACACTGGAGCCCATTGCGGTGAAAGATATCTGATGAACTGAACTGAAATTTTTTGTTTTCATCAAAATCTACAGGAAATCATGGTAAACCACACTGAAGCGATTTGATTTTACTTTCTATATTTTATCTTACTGCCAGACAGGTACCAATGCTAGCCGTTAGTTATCTACAACAAGCGAAAAAGCACATTCGCCATCTACTTTAATACTTTAGTCAAAGTGATTATTCCAGTTTAAGAGCATGGAGCCAAAACCAATAATTGCACATAGTTCAGCTAGATATCCTAATGAACAGTTACTATTTTGCTATTTATTTTCAACAGCACTTTCTTATAATATATATGTCTGTTCAATTATTTAATTGTATTCTAAGCATTACGTATACTCGCCTTAATGCAGTGTTCCCTTGTGAAAGGTTGTTTAAGATAGATTTCAAACAAATTTATCATTCTGTTGCCTTTAAAAGCTCGTTTCGAAACCTCGGTCAATTTCTGACATTAAGTACACAATCTACGTACAACAAAACTAACAAGTGTTTTTCTGTTTGTTCCGACCAGGAAATAACCTATGGCGATGATATTTCAACTCTCGTTGTCATGAAACAATACTACTTTTAAATTTCAATTATAGAAACAAAGCATATATTGGTTTTGTTTATAACAGGAAATTTGTTTAACTGAAACCGATATTTTGTGATGGAGTTGATATGTATATATAGTTTGACTATGTCAGTTCAAAGGTTGACTTTTAGTTGATCGAGACGAAAGTAAAACCTATGACTATTTATATTCATTTCTTAAAAATCTTAATTGTGAGACTAAGAATATAATTTGAATGTTTATTTTCATATTATCTATCGGATAAATGATTAAAAGAATATAAACAAAATATATTAGTTAATATCGTGTTTGACAGTGTTTTGGATTCAGACCGGCTCATGCAGAGTCAGTTTTCAAATACCAACATATATGCTACAATACATTTCAAATTGAAAACCCCGGAGGAGCATGCTGATGAAACCCAAAATGGCCAAAACAGCTGTCCATGGCTGCTAAGATTCAGGCTAACTATTGTTCTAAAATGTAAATTAAGCGGTGTTAGGTCATCTACTTATAACGTGGCCTTAGTGCCCATTTTATAGTAGCTTCAAGTTAGCTACCAGCACATTTAAATAATATAATCACTATCTATATCTTATGTTTATTAAGGCGGTTTTTACATGATACCGGATCGATATTTATTCAGGTACGAGTTCGTCCCGGTTCCATACAAATTACTGCTTTTGTATATGTAATACTTCAACATTTTTAATACTGGAATGACTTATTCCGGAATGAATTCATCCCTGTTCTCGTGCCGGATCGAAAATTTGATCCGGAATGAAATTCGACCGTCTTTCGTTCCAGTGTCATGTAAAAACTGTACGAGTTCATACCGGTTAAAAAGTGGCTGCGAAGCCGGACTTCCGATAGATTGGAACAAGTAGAGCGTGCACACCACACCTAAAAGTTTGTTTCATTCCGGTACGAATTCGTTTTAAACGTTTTCATGTAAACACGTTGCTGAATTTATTTTTGTTCCGGAATAAGGCATCAAATAAACACCGCCTCCGGCTCAACCTGTAGCTACTGACAAGTGTATCTGTGATCATGAAGTGTAGATCACGTGACTCATCAAATATAGAAATGTAATATCATCGTCGTTAGATAGTTTTTAAGGAGAGATATTTTGAGAATTTGTTTTTAGAACTTCGTCAAAACAGAAAAATTAAACTATTTCTCAGAACTTCATTGCCCCCAAGGCAGCGTGGTTTGCCGAGCCGAGTTGGTAATATTTTTGCCTATCGACTACGAGGTCCCGGGTTTGATCTGTCCTGTCCCTCCGAGATTTGAACATTTTTGTTACCTTCTTTAACGCCAAAGGTATTTCAGCTTTCTATCCTCACAAGGTCGGTAAAAAGGTCCCAGTTCAGTTCTGCTGGGAGCTAACCGGCGACGGATTAATGTTCTTTCCAGGGGAGCCATAGGTCCTTAGCTTTTTGTCCACCTAACACGACAAAAATCGGAGATAACTGCCGGGTCCATATCGGCCACCGGCTAAGGAAAAGGATAAGTTTGTCTTTTTGGCTTTTTCACTGCTCCTATCCAGCTACTTTTTACATACGGTAAAACACATACACCAATCACTGCAAAATACATGTACACTACTTGCTTACACATTTCATCCTATAATTGATTATACAAGTAATATAGATATTGCTAAGTGCCAATGCGCAAAACAAAACTCAAAAGGATGTGGACGACAGAACTGAGATGTGCAAGCACTGAGAATTGGTGCTTGCATTCTTTTAAAAAACTCTTAATTAGAAATTTAGTTTATCTAAAGAATAATTAAAGCCCCAGAGAATATGAAGCAGATTCAAGCGAATATATATGCAAACCGTTAGAAAGAAATTCAAATTAAAATCCCAGAAGACGCAAAAGACAATACATTGGGGCCATGTTAGTGCCCCAAACAAAAGAAATAATAAAAATTATTTTTTAAGAGTATACTAACATGGCCGTCATGACCGGTAATTTTAGGGAAAATAAAGAATAACTAAAGTTATTCAATGAATATGTGGTCAGACCCCTCGGCGCGATATAGCCTTAGAGAGCTTAAGCACCGGAACAATTCTTCACGACGGAGGTCTTTCCGTGAGTGGACTGGATCAAGAACGGCGTTTTTGGCGCGAATTTTTAACTCATGCAGAACGCGTAACTACGACGGACGCACGCAGTTTAAAAAGGCGCGAAAACTAACTTATCAGGGAGAAAAATTTTATCAAGGTTGAAATTTTTGTTTATTTGACGGAATTTTTTTATCAGAATTAAAAGCTTTCATTAGGGTGTAAAATGAGCACGAATATGAAAAACAGTTTCGAATGGCAAGGTAGAGAGAATGTTGCGAGGGTAAAATTTTTATATATTCGGAGAAATTCGAAAAACGTTTTAAGCGGAATGAAAATCATGTTTTATCAAGGACAAAAATAGGAAATGAGATTTAATAATTGTCTAACTAAATGGTCGACAATAGTTTTATGAAAGTAGGAAAATATTTTATTGTGTTAGCAAAACGACATAATTTTGAAACAAACGGCGCGCCATGAAGACAGCTTACTATGCCGGTTATATTTTGTCTGATGCTGAAGGCCCGTAGACCAGGGAAGGAAGGATGGGGGGTTTATCGGAGGCATCGGATGAACCCTTCAATAATAATGATAATAATAATAATAATAATAATAATAATAATAATAATAATAATAATAATAACGGCTTTATTTAGGTGTCAAGTCTTATTTAGCCAGCCAAAGGCCTACTAACTGGGGACGCCATCTTTACCGCTCAAAGGTGGACGGAGACTTTTCACGACAGACGCACACACATAAACACAGAAATCTCCGAGAGTCTACGGTTTAACGTCCTCATTCGAGAAGACGTGAAAGTCTAACCATTTGCAGATGTTAGAGCAAAGGCAGCACCTTCTTCTCAATTGTTTTAAGACCCTGAGTGTTGGTCCGGCCAGGAATCAAACTCGAGCCTCCCGGACAATAAACTGGCACCTTAGCAACTTTGCTAACCAGACGGTGGTAATAATGTAGAATAATACGATTTGTGTCTGCTTATTTTTGTGTTTCGATGACGTCTTTTATTTAGACTATTTTTTCGAACGCAAAACTTTGTGCCCGACGACACATAACGTAATCATTTTTTTCAATGGACTTTTTAGTTTTTAGGAGCAGAATCTAAAGTGCTGCGAGTTTGAGGCACGCGGAAAAAATCTCGAGTGATCAAGAGAGACGTAGATAATGTAAGATTTTATGATGTATGCCAAAGAAGCCTTTTCTCTTTGAATGGACCAATCATTGTGCGTTAAACTTATGATCTAAAGGCAGCATGGTTAACAGACAGCGGCTTATTAATTTTATCAAAGACATTTTATTTGACAAGTGTCAGAACTGATGAAGATTGCCGTAAAGAGAAAATGTTTTTTGCCAGAATACGCAAAACGAAATGTTACAAGAAAATACTTTACGTTCGAATGGTTTTCACACGTAAAGTGCGCGCTGAGATATCTGAGTTTCTTTTTCAAACAGTAAAATGAGAGCACCAGTTCTCAGTACTTGCACAGCTCAGTTCTGTCTTCCTCGTGCTTTTGTGTTGCTCGTTGGCACTTAGCGATAGCTATTTCTAGTTCTACATTAGAATAAATTATAACACCTTCAGTAAAAGCTTCAAGCTTCGAACCAGCATCCTGCTTGTGTTCTTGGTAGTGTTGGACACAGTAGGCGTTGCTGGGATGGAGTCTGGCTCTAGTTTCACAGGAGGACCAGGGTAAGCCGTGAATGTCATCTGAATGAGGAAGACAAGTGTTAACAAAGTAACATGTTTAATGGTGCTATTACAAACATAACTTAAGCTGACGGTTAACCAAGTTTTTAACGCTTCACATGGAGAAATGTAGCGTTGCTAAGATTATAACCTGACTCAGAAACCCAGCTTCTATGCGAGCTCTAATATGAATCAAAGCAAACGCCAAGAGATAAGTCATGATAAAGGATTTGAGGCAAACCTATGAATTTGGCGGAGTTTTCAAAGCTGTTCAAAACTTGACCACATTTAACGTTTGTAAAACCCACTTGCTTAGTTACTTACATTTCCCTTTATAACTCAAGTTATACAAAAACATTTGCAATAGCAAACAAACTCAGGTTTTATTGCATTGTTAACCTGTTCTTCGAGAAAAAACTGCTTCAATGCTTATGTCTCCGCCAAATTTTATCATCGCAGCTTTTTAAAACACGCCAAATCTACAAAAAGAGCTATGGGAAAACATCCATATGATTTCGTCTAAGCTGCTGCTTTGCCTTCACTTTGCTTTTAATTCAGAGAAAAGTATACGCTTCATTCATGCAGACAAAAATATTTGTAAACCATAATTCAATTTTTATTAAAAACAATCATTTTCTTTAACGTTGTATAGTTTCGTCGTAACACACTTTCTCTTTATTTCAGGGAAAAGACCTCTCTCGACTCAGATAAAAATGCTTTTAAATTTTCATACAAAACATTCAGTTTCTTTAAGGTTGTGTCTTCGATGTAAGTTTGGGTTTGCCATGGTCGACTTTTCCCACATTGCTAGGAACCTTTACCAGAGGCAACTTTTGCAAAGGCAATTCCATCCGGAAATAAAAATTGCTTCCGGTAGAAGTTGCTTTTCCTGAGCGCCGCGCCGACGTCAAAAGGACTGAGTTGACGAATATTTTTTAAAAAAACCTTGGAATGTGAAACAAACTAGAACAAAAACTTACTCGGATTAAATTCTTAAACTAATGTTTTAAATACAGACGTGTCAAACTCATTTTTAATCAGGGTAGAGATAAAATATTCTTGCAAAACATGATAAACATATGATATTACGCTTAAAGAATAAAATATATAATTAGAGCAAATGAAGTTCATTTAGCTAGCTATCCGCCTCGAATAGCACAAATGCTACCTGCGGTCTAGCTTAACTGTAATTTTAAAATCTTGATTGGAAATAAAACTGAACTGAACTGAACTGAAAAAAATAGCTTTGTTTATTTAGCTTCCAAAATTCTTCTCTGCAGTTTCTTTAAGTGTGGAAGATTTCTTAATTATAAATCTGTCGATTTGCACGAGACGGAAAAACAGAAATATTCCTTTTTTATTGTCATAGAGAACAGCAAGTTCTTCTGTAAGAATATTGTCAACGTAGCTTAGCAAAACAAGTTCTCTAATATTTTTTAAACTTGTTCATATTAAGCAAAAGACGAAAAACAAATATTGGGCGAAAATTCGCCGGAAATCAACAAAATTAATCTGGGAGGTAGACAGCGCGCGCGCGTGCAGTTCCCGCCTTTGCTAAGTTTTTTTTAGTTTGAGGCGACAGACGGAACTTTCGTTTCCAGTTCCTTTTAGCCACTGACGTTTCCGTCGCTATAATACATGTGTTGCTAAAGGTCCGTACTAGATCTCAGTTCGGGCGAATATGGTTTGAAAAACACCGTTCAACCACCCAATTTTTCATTGCCTCGTCTTTGTTCACTTCTTTCAAAAACTACCGAGGTAATTTATAAACCATTGGTGGTGGCGTTGGAGACCGAAGATTTCACCCATTTTGGCCGGTTCGTGCAAGTTAAAACATGTCTCTCCACGAGCATTAACTGTAGGGCAATACAATACAATACAATCTTTATTCAGTGTCTAAATACATTATACAATTACATTAGATAATAAACCTTAATTAAGACACAAGCTAATTGTAGCAGATAAACCGATAAAAGACAATTAGCAAATATGTTAAATTTTCAGTTTTGGTCAAGCAATACTAAAGAAAAAAAAAACACAACAACTACAACACAAAACACAGACATAAACGAAGCGTGACAAAATGAGTTCATTGATCTCAAGAATTACCTTCGGAAAAAAAACAACTTTTAAGTGCATTTTAATAAGAATTAAAAATTTGTGCAAAGAGTGTGTTCTTAAATTTTGCTTTGTCAGGGAAACTTACTAAGTAGGGATAACAAAGGTATAACACTTAAAAAGCAAGCTTGCTACTCAAAAACGGCAATGATAATTCGTCTCCACCTAGATATAAATTTAAACTTTATCTAACCACCGAAGCACATCAATAGTTTTTGTAAAAACTAATTAATTAGTATTTCATCAATTAAAAAATCTATTTCTTTTATTTAAAAAAAAAAAGTCTTCATCTTACCACTTTGCTGGTAAGAGAATGGGACCCGTATATGACAAGCATGGAATATGGCCCTGCAATCTCGGGTACCTTCAAGTTTCTTGAAAAGAAAAAAAACACAGTATATTCAGCACTTTTTAACTTGCATTCATTTTAAAAGATTATTTGACGAAGGTATCTATAAATATAATTGGAAAGAACCAAAGAAAATTAATCATGTAAACACTTAAAAAGTATAAAAATGGATTTCTGAATTCAAAAATATACATGATAGTGAAATAACAAAGATATAAAATGGCAGTTTGAAAACAAAATAAACACCATTGACAAATCAACTACCTCAATACTTTAGTCATAATCATCACCAAAACCAATTATCATCATAACCGCCGTATTCAATTCCCCCTCATCACTGCCACCATACCACCATCGTCATTATCATCACAATCATGACAAGTATCATCGCTGCAAACATCAAAATAGAGTAACTATTATCAACACCACCACCATTACCATCACCATCATCGTCATCACCATCATCGTCATCATCATCACCATTATCGTCATCATCATCACCATTATCGTCATTACCATCATCGTAATCATCATTTTCGTTGTCATTATCATCATCACCGTTAACGTCATCACCATCATCGTCATCATCACCATCACCATCACCATTATCGTCATCACCATCATCGTCATCATCATCATCATTGTCATTATCATCATCACCATCATCGTCATCATCATCGTCATTATCATCATCACCATCATCGTCATCACCATCATCGTCATCATCACCATTATCGTCATCACCATCATCGTCATCACCATCATTGTCATCATCATCATTATCATCGTCATTATCATCATCACAATCATCACCACTACCATCATTGCAACCACTGAAAGAGCATAATCATTATCATCAAGCCATCACAATGACTATTTAATTAGTTTGCATCATATTTCATCAATAAAAATATTATATGAAGTACCTAAAGTAAAAGTGGTCTGCTTTATCCCCAGGTGACCTTTTTGACAG
>JAPEIX020423839.1:0-13739 GCA_026122405.2 Zoanthus sansibaricus
AACTGGTCACTTTGCTGATGCATGGAAAGAAGCTCTTGTACTCCCTTCACTGAAAAAGTCTGACCTGTAGATGTTACTTTAAAGAATTTTAGACCAGTCAGTAACCTGCCATACATTTCTAAGTTGTCTGAGAGAGCCACATTGTTTCAGTAATTGCAATACATGACAGACAATAACTCGCATTCAATTTTGCAATCAGCCTATAAGCCCAATCACAGCACCGAAACAGCTTTGCTCAAAGTAAACAATGACATCTTGTTGAACGTGAACCGTCAGCACGTGACCTTGATTGTTCTCCTGGATATGAGTGCTGCTTTCGACACTGTTTATCATCATGATATTTTGATTGGGCGCATGAAGAAGGATCTTGGTATTGAAGGGGATGCACTCTTTTGGATGAATTTTTATCTATCTGGTCATTCTCAGTGCATCTCTATAAATGGTGGTATCTCTCAAAATGTCCCCATACCATATGGTGTACCACAAGGTTCCTGCCTTGGCCCTTTACGCTTTACCATTTATACTAGGAAATTGTTTCAAATTGTTAGGAAGCACCTAACACAAATTCATTGCTACGCAGATGACATAAAGTTATACCTGTCATTTTGTCCAAGTTCATCTGTTTATGCTAAGGCTGCTGTGAAATCCATTCATGAACGACTCAGACATCAAGAACTGGATGATCTCTGATAAACTCAAGCTTAATGACAATAAGACTGAGTTTGTATTAATTGGGACCAGAAAACAATTAGCAAAGGTTGATATAGATAATATTTCAGTAGGATCCTTTGATGTTTCTACAGTATCTGTTGTTAGAAAATTAGGTAGCTGGTTTGATTCTAAACTATCAATGTTTACACCTATAAGACTAGTAAAGTTTGCGCGTCATCTTTTTATCACTTGTATGGTATTAGATGTATTTGTAAGTATTTGTCAGCTGAAGCGACTCAAACACTAGTGCATGTTTTGATCATGAGCAGTGTTGACTATTGTAATAGTTTGCTTTACGGTTTGCCTGACTGCCAGCTATTACCCCTATTTTGCACGACTTGCACTGGTTGCCCATTAGATATTGCATAAACTTTAAGATTATCTTATTAACATTCAAAGCTATTTATGGGCTTGCACCAAGTGCATTAGGGATCTTGTGGCTATTAAGTTATCTGTGTACAATCTTAGGTCTGCTGATAGTTTGCTTCTTAGTGTTCCATTGATTAAAACTAAGAAGACTTTAGGAGACAGAGCATTTGCCATTGCAGCATCAAAATTATGGAATTCTCTGCCTATAGAATTGCCTCAAATTAAATCAATTTCTCTATTTAAACACAAAGTAAAACACATTTGTTTAGGCTGGCTTATTGTTAACTAGTTCATTATTACCAATCAACCGTAAATGTAATGGTAGGTATTTTATATTACTTTACGGTAAGAGAACACAGTAGCTTATCAAAGTGAGAAGTAAGTCGTGGCAGACGGGATCTCAGCCAAACAAGGTAAATGGTGACGTCATCAGTCACATGACATTTCATGGTTAGACGCGTTATATGTATTTAGCGGTACCTGGGGCGGCCAAATTCATCGGCAACAAACAAACAACAAACAAACAAACATCTAAGGCTATTACGTCACAGGTCACGTGATTTTTTTAAAAATCGGGATATGGCGCTGAAACTTCTTTCATTTTAATTGTTTGGGTCTGAATTTTTTCCGTAGGTTGAAAAGACTAAATTTTACACGAAGTGGAAGATGAAGTCACTAACTAGTGATTTGTTTAAAATTGTAACTTGAAAGCACTTCCAAAAACGAAGATTCGAAACTATTTTAGATTTATGTCTAGACAACTGCATTAACGTTTCGCTAGTTTCCAAGTTATTTATTACAGTTTTAAAGCAGTTATAAGTATGGGAAAGCTTTTGTTCATTTTATTAGTGCTACTACTTGTTGTGGCATCGTCGATTGTTTCTGTGATAATCTTATTGCTAGATCTGCAAAAGATTTTTTAGCTTGTATTATATATATGAATGCTAAATGAACGATTGTAAAATAAGAAGTTTTTTATTATTATTATTTGTTACAGAATTATCAGAGATATCATGCACAAGGGTAGAATATACTGTTTCAAAGGAAAGCATATCAATTAGCAGAATATTAGAAGATACAATAGGATAACATGGGATTCAGTACTGCAAAAGAAAAAGGCAGAGGGCGTGGCAACGATTTCCATAACGTTCATTTGTTTCGTAAAACATTCCTGAGATTGAATAATGCTGACTCTTTCGTTATCCCTTAGTCAAAATTCTAACAAAAATGGGAAATACGTTCGCTTTAACCAAAAAAGTTACAATAATAAACAAGTCACATGACTTGTGACATCATCTTTCTCCTTGCGTGTAACGTAGGCTTTTCAACCTACGGAATAAACTCAGCTTCAAACTCTCAAACTGATTTTTTTTTTTTAAAGATAGCCTTACAGATGTTTGTTGTTTATTTGTCTTCTAATGATTTTGGCTGCCCCACGTACCACTAAATATTTAAGATACATCTAATCATGAAAAGTCACGTGCCTGATGACTTCATTTAGTTGAGATCCTTTCTGCCACGACGACTACTTATCACTTTTAAAAGCTACCTTGTTATCTTAACGTAAAGTAATAAAAAATACCTATTATTACATTTACGGTTGATTGGTATTACATTTACGGTTAGTTGGGGGTATTACATTTACGGTTGAAAAGTATTACATTTACGGTTGATTTGTATTACATTTACGGTGGGTATTACATTTACGGTGGGTATTACATTTACGGTGGGTATTACATTTACGGTGGGTATTACATTTACAGTTAATATTATATTTAGGGTTGATTTGTATTACATTTACGGTGGGTATTACATTTATTGTTGGTATTACATTTACGGGTGATACAGGCTAGGGATGGGATGGATGGAGATGGAAAATGGAAATCTAGCAAATTTTAAAAGTCTTCTCCTTTGCTCCTTGGCTTTCCTACTAAACAATATCAATATCCACAACGTAACAATATTACGACAAAGTTAAGATCAAAATTGGTTTTCCTTAATATAGAGCAAGATCTGTCAGTTTAAAATATAGCATTTAATCAAGATATATTTAACTTTCAGATTTTTTGTTATTTACGTACGCAAGAAGCTTTTGTTTTTTTTTCTTTATACTATACAACACAGACTTGAAAGATTCTTCAGTTCTTAACAAATATTGGGCTGTTTTCTGAAAACCCACGCTGACTCACTACTAACGAAAACTGGCTTTTAGAGCAACCGCTTTTGACTTTGAAGTAGAAATTCGAAGCGATAGTACACTTGAGGATCTAAACATCTTAAGACCAACATTTATAAAAAAAAATCTAAGGAAAGGATTGCTTTATAGGTCCGTTAAAAGCGTTATCAAACAAACAATCTCAAATTGATTGACGCAAACCTCAACTACAAATGGCTAGACGTTACTTTATTGCGAGACGCTAAAATATCTCCAATAGCTAAATAGTTCCACCTTACAGTGCGATAAAGGTCGCTTCCCTTTATTTATTACAAATCACTTAATGCAAGTCAACACCTTCATTAGTGTACCAATATTTCCAATACTGCGCAAAAAACGCATTTTAAAATTATCAAGAAACTGAAGGTAGAATAAATGAAAAAATTATTGACATTTTCCACAGAGTCTTAATTTAAGTGCAGTTATCTCTTTGATCGTTTCAGTTATGAAAAAAAAGGTTTTTCTAAAACATCATTCTCAATGTTAGCGCTAAAGGAATAAATAACAAGGTGTTGAGAAAATTTGAGATACCCTATCTTTCATTGACTGCACAGCTACACCATGTTGCTATACTAGAATGCATGCAAAATGTTCAAATCGATTTATTTTTTAAAATTTTATTGCTTATACGTCATAACATCAAAATCATTTTGCATAATTTTCTGTCATGCACCAAGCTTTAATTTTTTGGTTTCCCTGACAGTTTCAAACAGATGCCTTAATTAAAAAACAAATTAAGTTATCAGACGTTTACATACTGGGATAAAAAACTGCTGATCTAAATTTAAAGATAAGGTAATTAATTATCAACAAAAAACTTCCCTTCGGTTTCTAAATCTTGTTAATGTAATCAATTATTTATCGCAAAATTGAGATGTCTTAAAAATCTTAAGTGTTGGCTTTGAGAACTCTCTGTTTTATTGTCCTTACTACAACACATTTCCAGTAACAATGTTTTTACAATCACATTAAAAATCTACAGTGTTAGTTTATAGCGACAAGAAGATGCATTTATCTGTGTGGAAGTGAAACAATTAGATACGCCTTGTTCGCGCGACGGTCCACCGACCCCATTAACTTATCAATGGTTTGTCTTCAGGACAAATGGTCAAACCTTAAATTTCTGAAACATTACTTTTAACGCTGGAAAAACAAAGAATGAGTTTTTTCAGAGCACAACCTTTAAACGTTTGGAAAGCAACAAACACTGATCAGACATTTTGTGATATATTCAATAAACAGCTGAAACACAGAACCACCTCCACATTAAAAAAAAATTGTGATCCTTTTATCTAGCTTTAATCTAGAAATTAAAAGATACTGTTCTTTAATCATCCTATTACAACAATTAATAGTTACAAGATTTTACCGCACTTAATTACTGGTGCCTTTTACTTTTTTTGAAAAAAGCTACCAAACAAAAGTAATCTTGTTTCCAAGTTTATAATAGCAAATTGTACAACTGCTATTTTCAAGTGAAATTATTTTATTATTTGCCAACTATGCAATACATCTGACATTGAAAATGAAACGACACTTTCTCATTCTAACGTGTAATTATTGCTTATAATGAAATTCATGATAAATATATTTCAACATAATATCTGAGAGATATTTTGTTTTTGCCGGATAAACTTGACAATATGGTAAATAATTTATTCCTTTTTAATTTAATAATGTTGATCCTTTTGTATGTAGATTAGTTGCTGCGTTATGTGCATTGTATAGCTACATGTATGGACAGAAGAAAAGAACAGTTGTAATTATCACTTCAAATTAATTATTTTATTACATTTGTATAAGAGTAGTTCTTATCACATGTAACTCACGTAAACGTATTTGACCTTTTTTGAATAAATTCAACCCATATTTTCAACGATTAAAACAAGATTCATTTATGTTTTAAATGTGGCAAGGTTTTTAAATGTATTTCTCCTTTAATAGAAAAACTGAAGAAAAATAAGTTCTAATAATAATTAGGTTGCTCAGACTGTAGCGCAGATGGCTACCAGACCTACCACAAGCTGAGTATATCCGTTTTCTTAAGTTTTCAACTTATTTTGGGAGACATATGGACGTACAGGACAACACACACACAGTTAACAAAGACAAGCACAACAATGTAACCATTAAGTCATATTCCTGTTGTCGTTCAATTTGTAAAAGCAAAATGTAAAACATATACAGTTAACCGTTTCTGAAACCATACAATACGATTAAACTTTAGTACATTTTCCAGTAAAAAAAAAATTTGAAATTTAATACATAAATAATTAAAATGTTAATGACATGTTGTCAAAAATTTAAAAAGGATGGAAATCAAATAAAGAAGAAAGTTTCTTTTTTTCTTATAGCTATATCATGATCTTTCAAACGCTATTGTTTCAAAAGTCACAGCTTAAGATGCGGGTTACTAACATAAAATCGTTTAGCGCATTACAATCGTATCAAGGAACATCTTATGTAATATCAGTAGACAGTAAGGGTCTGAAGTGTGTTCATAAAAACAATTTCATCATATAGTTATAGTTACTATTCGCTATACAAATATAAACTGATTCAGTGTCAGCCAGTAAAAATGTCAAATTAATCTGAACTAGTTTAAGAGCGTCACGAAAAATAATCTACCCTCCTGTTGATTAGATATTGCCTTTAAGGTTTTATAGTTTATTCTGCTTCTCTGAAACTTCAGTTAACAGTTTCTTTTTTTTCTTTTAAAAACAAAAATTTGGCAGACTTAAACGTTGATTAAGACTGAAGCAGTACATTTTGTTTTTTGTCTCATCAAAAAGTGTGTTTTTTACAGTTCAATATCAAAATATCCCACTTTTTTTAAATTTCTATCACCGGAAGGATTTGTTTTGAGAAAAATAGTCTAAAAATACCAATGAATAATAGAACAGTTTGCTTCTCGGTTTTTAAATTTTATATGGTTTTAGATGAGCTATTTAAGCTGTCTAAGGAATGCAGTCCCTTATTGAGTAGCTTAAAAAGCTCTGCTTATCTTGTACGCGTGCACAAGTGATTCTGGATTGAAGGAACCACACAGCCATTCACACCGGAAAATGACGACGCAAGTTAACCCGCTGCGCGATAATAATAAGAACAATCTGGTTCCTCTTGACCTAGTATGAATATTTGACACGAAAACCTTCGCTCTATTGTGTTTGCGGTTCTCACTTCTTTGAGTCAAAGTTTTGCAACACTTTTGACGGGAACTGAATCTAATTGAATGCCAAATGTAAATATTTTTTTTATTCATCTGTGTTTACTGAAGACAAATGCAAATATCCGACTTTTGATAGCTTCCTCAACTAAATGAAGAATAGCCAAGAAAGTGTCTTATTGTCTATAGAGCTGAGCCAGTGATGCAGAAAACATAGTACCAAAGGAAAAGCCGCAAAGCATCAATACAGAAAATTCAAAGATTATCAATATATTTTTAAAAAAAATACTAGAAACGCAATACAGTTGCTTTGGAATTCTAGCTACTTGTATACATTGGAGCACTCACCACAAAATTATTTAAAAAGAATAAAAACTATTTTGCTTCAGTTATAGGAAGTTTAAAACAAAATGATCTCTGGGATACAATTCACAATGACCCGACACTCATTCGCGTTGATCTGATAAAAAAAAATGGGTTTGGTTTCTTAGCCAAAACCAATTTCTAAAAAACAAAGGCATGATAGTATATTGTGACTACATCCATCTTTGAATTCTTTTAAGCTTACTTTTTTTCTCAAAACAAATACCTTGTAATGCATAAACTGCTTAAAAAGTGTTATCGTGCAGGAAAATTAAAATCAAGGGCACTTAAAAGAACTTCAATTGCGACGGAAAGCCTGTTTGACTTTCTACCGATAGTTTTGATTGTTTTTCCTTGCGGCATTATGCCAGAAAGTTGCGATGAACCAGCACAGCGCCAAACCCAAGTTTGGTTATACTTAATTTAGATCTTAATTAATGAAGCAATTATTATTAATTGAGGTTACTGTCTAACTCTCTATCAATTCAGGATGGCAAAAGCTTTACTTCAAAAGTTAGTTTCAACGAAGTTCTTCAGAGTTATAAAAATAAATTCATTGAGCACTTAAAGTTGAAACAAAAGTTTTACCTTGCGCCATTTGCTGGGAGTCAACACCACTGTTTACACACAGATTACCAACGAGGAATGAAAGAAACAAGAAACGCCAAGCCATTACTGACGACAGAATTTGGAGTTCTTCACTTTTTCCACTGTTGGTTTAATTCTTGCGGCTTTTAATCTTATTCCGAAGCTTCAGCACTTGCGTTTCTCTTTTCAGTTCTTCCGAGCCGCAGTCGCAACAACGAAAACGTTGATATAAAAGTACACAATCCGCTACACTCCCTACAGACTGACAAACACTTTTGTGATAATTTATGTATTTACTCAACGATGAAGAATTAGACGCGCAACTTAACAACTTTTTCCACTCTCCGGAAAGGGCTCTCGATCGACGTCGTTTGACTGATATTCTGTATATGAATGTTTATTACGATTTCTGTGGCGTTGAATTATGCATTTGTCATTGAGCCAGGAATGTGTAATTGTGAGCTAGCTGATACCGCCAGCGCCGAGGGCATGACCTGGGTTCTGTTGATACCCGCAACGTGTCAGTCAAAATCATTCAGTGCATGTTAGACTCGATCGGATTACATGAACTAATGAAGCAATATTTTTTTTAAAAAAAAACAAATTGTCTGAACTATGGATTACTAAAAACATATAAGTGTCTTAATATTTCAATGATTTCCACAAAAGACAACATTTGTTAGGATCTAACCGTATAGCGACCTTAAGAAAACAAATGAAATCTAGTTTGGAGCTGTTTGACAATTAGGAAAGCACTCGAATAATTCATTCACTCCGACGAAAAGACTCCAGTGCGAAACGTTGGTGTAAAATTTATCCTTTTTTTAAAACTGTTTCTGTAGCAACACTGGAGCAGCATGCCATTTAACGGTTTGAAAAGTTTTCTGAATAAAAACAAATAATTTCAATTTTAAAAGTTTCATATCAAGTGTTTGTTTTAATTGGTGTTCTGTTTTTATTTTTTATTTATTTTTTTCCCACGAAAAATTGCGTCATGTTTAGTTTTCCGTACGCGCTAGTTCTGTTTCACACTTTGTACCATACGAAAAAAAACTGATCTGAATTCGGTTAAGTTTTATATTTTCACTAGAAACTCGACGAAGTTTTTTCTGCCACAGATCGAAATTCTTTTATTTTTTTAAGTGGGAGCCATAAAATGAATGTATGCATACAAATACAGTCTGTGACATAAAATGGCTGCTTTGAGCTGAAGTGACTTTGAAACTTTTTCCAGCGTTTAACAAATTACTTAATGATATAGAATCTTCTACATATCAATGACCTCTTCTTAAACTCTTAATTATCTAAGAGGGAAGCTTCAAATCTATATAACAATATTATTTGGACTATAATTATTAATTTGAACTGAACCGACAAAAGATCAAATCGACGTCCTCAGTTTACTGAAACTCATCTTGAAACAGTGCATTGGTTATTACTATGACTAACAAAGGATATTATAAAGACTTCACGACAAAAAAAGTGGAAAACAAAACACTAAAAATTGAGACAAAAACTTGCGACTTCACCACTATGACAAGCTATAATGATTTAAAAGAGATCCTTAACTTTGAGGTGCTTCGAGTACAAGAAAGTAAAGAGGCCTAAAACTGTTGAGATTATAAAGTGTTTTAGTTAAAAAGTTTGTTAAGAACCACTTTTGCTCGATCTGCTCTCCCGAGACGATTTGCTTGCATATAGAGATAAGATCGCGACATTCTTTACTTTAATTTGTTCCAGTTTTCTCTTTCGACAATTTTTTTTTCTCTATTTGCTAATTAATAATAGTTTGTCGCAAATCAAAGTTTTAAAGCTTAACTCAAGAATAGAATTAATAACAGAATTAATCAAAATATGTTGTATATTAACAACTTCTGATAGGTAGAAAAGAACCAGTTGAAAACTTGTTTTGCTGCATTTAAAATTATTTGGGAGGCAGTTCGACAAAACAACTCCGTGGTAACAAGATTGCTGTTTGCACGAGGATTATAATATACGTATACTGTACTGGAACTGGAAGTGTGGTATTTTGAGCAAGTTTAAACAAATGACTGAAGTTTTGGAACGGAAGCAAAACTTGTGAGACCATTAAGAGATGGTGTTGACTTGTATTATAATAAAAGAACTCTCTGAATGATTACACAAAAATCAGATTCTTAAAACTGTTGACATTTTAGTTCAATCTTTCCCTCCTGCTCTACCCATCTAACAGCTAGGAGATTTAGGGAAGATGTGTCGTGCTAGTGTTACGTCGAATCAGGCAAACGGCTGGTGAAAGAAATTTAATTTCAAGCTGTGATTCAGGTTGCGTCAGAGGTGATAACTACTGTTAAACGTGCCTTATCGCTTTCATGTATTTAATGCTGCACATCAGGAAAATATTCAAAAATACGCTTTCAAATGATACTTATTCAACTCTTGCGAGCAGCTAGGCTTTCTAAGCTGTGAACTATATATGTGAATTGACTGCTATGTTAACGCCAATCATTAACAAAGCTATGTATGTACTGATTATGTAGAGCAGAAGGCCTTGGGCTAAACTGAACGCGAACAAAACCGATTCGGAACCACTGTTAGTCTTATTCGTCAACTCAGACTCGCTTTTAGAAAAAAAAAATAGTAAAGCAATAAAACTTAATTTATGTTCTTGCTTCGGGAGTTCAATTTCAAATTTTTAGATACTCCCTTTTAGATATCGACTATGAAAACATTAATTTTGGGGTACATGACATCATGCGCCTGCTTCCTGGAATTAAGGGTGTGTCTAGTCTATCTACATGAGGGTGGTCGAAACTGCTTCCAGGCATACAAAGTGGCAAAACAAGAAATTATGATTGCGCAAATGTGCCGCCAGTCATGAGTTTGAAACAGATTTATTAACTGCCGCGTAAAACATTGTGGGTCCGGCTTTTCTGCCGATTGCATTCTGGTCAGTAAAAGTTACTGCGCAGCGAGAAAAAATTATTTTGTGACATTTTTATCAGAGAGGTCTTTTTCTTATGGCCAGCTGTGTGGAAAGTTAGTTTGGAAGTAAAATTCGTGTGATGATTTTAGGCTAGTTGATTTTCTCGTTATGTTCTATGTTTCAGAACGTTATTCAGTACTCAACTGAATTTAATCATGAGGATTTATTTTCGAACAATTATTCCACTAAAAAAATATAACAACTTCAAAAACAAAAACAAAAAACAAAAATAAACAAGACAAGTTTGTACCGATTAACTAGTAGAACATTGGCTATTGGGAAGGGAAGTGCTGCGAGAGTACCATTCATCAACTATTTGAAACATCTGTGTTCAGTGTTAGTGCTTTAGTTCTCGCATAGTAGTACAGTGAAGTCTCACGCTTACAAGTATCACTGCTCATTTTTCACGCATTTTAGAATCAGTCCTCTTTTACTTTTGCTTCCAGTCCCAAAGAGACAGTAAACTTGAGCACGGACCTTGAGAGTCAGCTAGTGTTCGCTGACTGTTCTGCCATTGACTTGTCAGATCTGTTCAAACGTTCACTGTGTGGATGCTGAGATTACATCAGTCTCGGTTCGAGCTGGTTGGCAGAGCAAAGAATTGCAACAACAAACATCTTTCTCTCTGCCTTCCGCCGTTTGCAGCATGGTGCGTGCAAGCTCCATCTCATTCCGGAAATTTTTTTTATGATGAACTTGACAGGTCTAGAAATATACTCTATCCAAAACTGGTGGTAGTTCTAACTTTTTTTTGTCTACATTCAATTAGCACAACAAGCTTCGTTCTTGAGTTGGACTGTTGGTCTACCGAATTTGAATGTTGACAAAAGGATATTAACATCGCCGCTATGTTTTTCCAAAATTACCCTGAGGTTAATTGATATTTGAAAGGTCAACACGTGCAAACGGAAATGTGTTCACGTGAGACTGTCTAACATTAGCATAGCGGTGCCGCAATTTTACTGTGATTTGGAAGCAGAGAGATAAGGACAGCTCAAAACAGCATGATTTTGAGTTGAGCTAAAACTCCACAAGTTGAAAACTTATCATCTCATGCGTCATCAGGAAATATTTACAGCAGCAATATTTACACTTTTTCGCCTCACAATATTTTGGGCATTAATTTATTTTCTGACTAGTCAGAGAACTCCTGCACGTGCCATCATGTAAAGATAAATAATAATCTTTCTGGAAACGGAGACTAAAAAAACCAGCCCCGTACTCAGAAATTTTGCTGGAAGGGTGCGAACTGATAAATTTTTGGGACTAATCCCTCCCCACTCCCCCCTACCCCCCAGACATGCCGTCATTTAATAATAACTATTACATTTTCAGGACAGCATAAAAAGTCCTGTGTAAAAATAACTTTGGGCTTAGCGTATTTGTTCTGGGCTGGCAAATAAAATTTTATTGAAATTCATAATTGAAATTGTTTTACAGGTAAATAAAAGTGCTTCTAAATATACTTTGATAATCATTTTCCATCATAAACTTATATATAATCGAGTGGACTTTGTGGACTTTTGCGGCCGTTGGAGGGGGGAGTGCGTGAGCGCACCCCCCCCCCCCTCCTCCTGCCTACGGGCCTGGATTACCGTTGAAACTACTTTATGTAAGTAAACTGGCACGGTTACTTCGTCTTCCTATAAATAATAAGATTAAAAATGACAACTTATAAGACGAAACTTTGACATCTTGATGTATCCAAAAAACTAAAACAATATCAGTTACTAAATTGAAATATTTTCACAACAAGCTAACTCTGTCAAACCAATTTGCAATGCGTGATCGACAAAAATTTAAGATAATTAAGAGATCGCTTTTTCTTAATCGTTACTATGGGATTCATTTATTTAGTACAAAAAATTTAGTACTTGAAACTAGTTACCTCAAAGGATACCATAATACTTTTCTCTTCACTGATGACAACATATCCTGGATTTATCAAACTCGCCGAGAAAAACAACATTAGGCCAAAAAGCACTAATCCAAAGAACAAACACACAAACAGCCATCTTCCATGAAAACACGCTCGTCGCAATTCTATTGATCAAAAACGAAAGATATCAGATATTATTAAAAAAACAAATTTAAACTATTAACATTGTCAGCGTTACCTGTATCCTTCGCTAGTAATATTAATATGATACTGGTTGTTATGAAAATGTGGAAAAGCCGAGAAAGAATTCTCTCTCTGCAGCTTTTCGCCGCCATCTTGGACGGATGTGGCGATTGTTGTCTTTGTTAACTGTTCACCAATATCGCAGACTCAAAAATTTGTGAACATTGGTTGTGTCGGCAAAGGGAAGGAAAGGGTAACGGTGGTATGAGCGGGTAGGAACACAGGTAGACCAGCCTGTATTTGTGACACTAACATTTTACATTCATTTATAAAGTAAATGTGGGATTTTACGTTTGTGCTTGAAAAATTTTCAAAGAAAAATAAAAGTTGTGGAATACCTCAATATCCTAGCTTGTCTTGTATTTTATCATCATTATGTGTTGTTTAGAGGTGGTTTCTACCTTCTGGCTCTGGGAGAAACAAAAAAGGTGAAATATATATATATAAGAAAGAAAAGGTTGTAAACTAGCCAACGACCAGCTTGAAAGCTAACGCTCCAGAAATAAATTGATATTCAAAGTTTTTGCGAAATCTTACCTTTTGGGGTAAGGATGGGACTTCAAGATAAATTAAATTTCAACAAAGTTGAATTGTATTTGAATCCTCACAAGGAATGATGGTATCACAATTCAGCCATTTGTTACTCTGCGAACAGAGCCACTGTTTCTCCCCCGCCGAGTGAGAGAGAAAAGAGCCAAACCGCCACTTTCAGGCCAATACACATCCTATTGTGCAACAAATTTCAACGGTCGAGCAAAAAAATTAAACTTAGTGGGGCAGACAAGTGCGAACTGAAAACCACCGCACTGGAATTTATCGTGGTGATGGTGATGATGTTGATAATGGTAATGGTGATGATAAATATGGTGATGATGATGGTGACGATGATGATGGTGATGATGTTGATGGTGATGACATGTCTTACCAGCTGCAATTTACCATAAATAAATAATACCAAAAGGTCTAAGTAGCAGCAATTTAACAAATACTTTAAAAAATGATCAACATAACTGATCTCCGAAAACTTGAGAAGCTCTCCTTAAAGATACGCAAAGCAGAGTTGGATATCAACGTATCAACTTTTCCATTTCTTCCTTTTCTGTCATTTCTTTAAATTGTGAAATATTCTAAATGCAAAAATATTTGCAGGTTAATGACGTGTAATCGTGGTCAGCTCCTGTGGCACAGTCGGTTAGCGCGTCGTACTTATAAACAGTATTGGCGGTTACCAACTTGGTGG
>JAPEIX020424417.1:0-13738 GCA_026122405.2 Zoanthus sansibaricus
TTATCATGTTATAACAATATGCAAATTAATTCAATTTAAGAATATTATTAAGATGAAATATTGAACAATTAAAATCAAAAGCTATTTGTTTTTCCATATGCCATGAAATCAAGCTTCGAAAATCTGTCGTATACGTACTGTTTAAAATTTTATACAACTTCAGCATATGATAGAAAAAGCTATTCAGTTATTCTTTTTTATACAACAACCGTTTTTAACAAAAAGTTATTCGCTTGTAATTTCGTACAATGGTTTACACTCACCTCAATTTCTTATCATACAAACTTATCACAACTATATTTTCCTCTCTCAGTTTCTCTAACTGTAGAGATTAGAATAATGAACATGCCCCATCCATTCTGCCCTGTTCTGTTGACTCTCTCCATGACTTACAACTTGAATTTTCTTTGTGTTCATTCGATTGTTCTTCTCCAAGTTCCATTCTGTTACCTCTATTGCGTTTTTGTTCTGCCGTTCATGATCTAGCGTTCATGCTAGTCTTGTTCAACTTCTTTCCTGATTATGGGATGTTTATTCTTTTTCCAGTGCGATGGCTAGATCGATTCTATGGCCATCTCTGATATTTCATCAGTGTTTTGTTTTACTTTTATCTTTTCTACGCCAGTATCATCTCATGATTTGTTAGATTTCAACCTTCAAATGTGTCTAGGGCAGGTTGGTTTACGATTCCATCAGCACACCGACGGAGTTTGAAAACTTCTTGTCCGTTTGTGTACAAAATCTAGCCTCCATCAGGGTTGGCCATCCATCGGGCAAACAACCGAAACCAACTGGCTTATCAAATGAGCAGCTTTGCGCTCTATGGACTTGCTTTTTCCTTGACTGATAAGACCAAGCAAGACCTCGAGATTGCTCTAGTGTCGATCGTGCCATAAATGATGTAAGACTTTGATGGCGGAAGTGTTGTCTTTCTTGTCGATTGTCCTTGATTTCTTTGAAGCTTTCTTGTTGGTTCTCGCTTTCCGCATTGTAAGAAGATAAGTTTTTACCACGAACTGATTGGGTCGTTCTGAACAAATTTTTCCGTATGTGTCTAGTCTCATTTGCTTTACACTTTTCTTTTTTGACAAATCTTCGCTGTAGGATACTCGATGTCACTTTGGAACAAGACCGTTGTTCTTCGTTGAGCCTCGGCGACTCATGGTAATTTTCCGATGAAAAAGGAATTGATTTTTCTTTATTTTTTCTTAAGGAATGAATAAGATTTTCAGAGCTTGGTGTGAGCCTTTGTACCGCTGCTTGAAAATTTCTTTTCCTTTTAGCTTTCATTGATTCCATGGTTTTTCTGATTCAAAATATTTCTTCACTAAACGTTTATGCCGGCAAACGAGCTCGATTCGTTTCAATTTTTTTCCAGAGTTTTTTATACCAAAGATGCAAATCCATGAAACAATTTTCCAATTAGGACAAATCATTAGCAGAATGATAACGAGCCTTACTGGTTTGCGCGTGCAGCACTTCTAGGGCTTTTTGAATACTTTAGCCAATCAAAAATCCTGTTACGTTGGGCTTATTACTGCACGCGCGTAAGTGAACCAATGAGAATACTCGTACATTTAACATTGTGGCGTAACAATGGAATTGCTTTTATCGAGTCATAAGTTTAGTTCTCCTACTTTTGCATTTTAAAAACTAATGAAAGCTACGTACAGCGAGTTGTAACAAAAATTGTTTACAGAAGCAAAGGATATACGTTTTTCATTTCAGAAAATTCCGAAAGATATTCTAATATCAAAAGTATGGTTTTTATCAAAAAGATTCTTTCACAAAGTCCAAGATGTCATAAGGTAACTTGTCAATTCAAAACCTTTTTTATTTCTCTTAACGTTAATGTAGCTGTACTAGTATTTTAATATATTCTTGCAGTGTACTAATGCCGTACAATTCAGACTGCAGTTTAATGCTGCATTCATTACAATATATTCTTTACAAAAGAAGAAGCGAAGTCTAGGTTTTTTTGTCAGAATTCAGTCAGAGGTCGTGTTGTTTGCTGTTGCTATGTAAAATTTGCCAAATCAGTTTGTTCTCTAGCAAAAGAAATAACTTATAAAATCACTTAGGCTGCGTTTGCTCCGAAACTAGCAACAACATCTAAGCAGGCTACACTGATAAAGTTTGAAGTTCAACCAAAATCAATTCTTTCTTTAATAAAGCAAATGCTTTGAAATGCTTTTAAAATACTTTCATGAATGAAATGAATGCATAATTAATGCATAAATTAAGAAAAACAATTTGAAAGCAACACTAGGCTTGAATCGTCATCATTCGGATGAAATAGCTATAAGCATTAAATTTTTCTGGTGTTTTCACCTTGTAAGCGGCGTTTTAATTTCACTTTTTTCAAGCTTTAATTGATGCTTATTTGTTATTTGTTCACCAGTGTTATGCATCCACGGTACCGCACGTTGTACAACGTTTTGCTAATACAAAATACAACCTCTCTTGTGAAGACAATTCATCAGCCGAAAAGTATTACCCTACAGCTACGAGTTTTCATCAGAGTCACTTACATTGCCAAACGGCAAAAGAACAACTTGAATTTTTGGAGAAGGAAATAGAGCAACTTACGGTTGTAAACAAGCACATGATTGTCATTATGGAGAAAGGAAATCACATCACTGACTGCTTATCACCAGCCATAATACACTTTAGTGACAATGGACCCAATATCAATAAAAGCACACAAACAGAAACGACGGGGTTGGCGGTGGAACACGAACAGCTTCTTACAAAGGACAAAGTAATTATTCACAAGAGGCAACAAGAGGTAACGAGTTCCTTTGACGTCAACCATCTGAGAGTAAGAAACGAAAACTTGGCAATGAAGGTGAAAGAACTACAGTCAGAGGTAGAAACTCTAAATGTAACTAAAGTGAACGGTCGAAGAGAACTCGATGATATCTTTGACAAGCGTTTGGGACTCAAGCGCGAAAATTTCAAACTTAGGAAGGAAAACACCAAAATGTTAAATGAACAAAGACAGCTTACCAAAGAACAGTTTCGATTGATGAAGGCTCTTGAGATCCAGGAGAGAGAGCTAGCGGCAGCTCTAAAAACCAATCAAAATTTACGATGTGTGGCAAAGACATATGAGGTGAGTAACGTTAGTTTTTCAGACATTCACGATAGATTTATTTTATTTAGCTCTCTGTGTTTGGTGTCTCAACGCCAGGGGAGATAGGGGTTGGGGGGCACGTGGGGGGGAGGGGGCGTTGAGTGTAGCATGTACAGAAGTTACGGAGGAAAAAAGTATCAAAATTTCCCCAATTTGTGCAAAAAAAAAATCATCGATCTCATGCACTTTGATATTCAATTTAAGAGTTCAATTAGATTAATTTTTGGAATCGTAAATTTTCAGAAAGTTGAGATGAATTTGAAATTTGAGAGAATTTCAGAAATTTCCCACCAGATCCTTTTCCCTACTAGATTTAGCTCACAATGCCTGCAGCGCAAGTGCAAATGCAGCTTCTGCATTTTTTGCTTGTATCGCTTGACTGAGTTGGCACTGAAAAATCGCAGAAGGCAGAAAATTGTTTATTCTACGTGCAAATATAGAATGTGGAATTCTTTACCGATTTAGCGATAATGCAATGAGTTTTAAAAAAATTTCTTATTCACTGTTAAAAATCTTGTTTAAAAGATATTAAACATTTTGTAACTTTTAAATGTGATATTGTAATTCTTCATTTTCACTCTGTGTACAGTACCTGACTAGAGAGGGCCACTAGTTTCTCAGTAATTGTGAAACTGAAATATATATCAATATATTTAAACTGCATTCAGAAATACTGACTCATAGGAAACTCATTTATAGCGTTAACTAATTTTTAAAAGTTACTTTGGTTAAATTTCTTTATTCGAATTTGTACTAATATTTCAAATAGTTATTAATGAAAAAAAAACACCTTTTCGGCTATCTCAGAAACGGTCGTAAGACCTTATCACTGGTTGCTAGGTAACACAAATTAAATATAGAGCATTCGTGTTTTGTATTAGGTATAAAATGTATCAACAAAAATAAATGATAAAATAAAACTTAGGGATTGTTTAAGTTTTTACTCGGGGTACCTGTGTGGTAGACCGAGTCTAGGTTTACCTTTCCGTCAATATATCTATCGATCTTTCTGTCACGTCGCGTTTGGGAAATTACCCAGAGGTCCTTGCGTATAGCTTTGATACTTAGGCCCTGATTATATGGAACGGGCTGGCCCGGTTGAGCGGGCTGAGTTTTTCTAACGAGATCCCGGCTGTCTTCCTGAAATCTGTAAAAATTTGGCTCGCGATTACATGGAAAATTTTCAGCCCGGTTTGCCAAGATCTCGGTAACAACAGTCCGGGATCCCGGCAAACCGGGCTGAAAATTTGTCATATAATTGCACAACCGGGCTGGCTCGGACTGACAGTTTCTGGCATATTCAGTTATTTGTCCACTCTTTTTTATAACAACGTCTAATTTTGGAGCTGAGGCCGAGAGTTCTAATTTGTTTTGGGAATTTCAGTCTCAAATGTTGTTAAATATGTCATTTAGCAAACGAAGTAGAAATTTTTCACAATTCCGCCATGTTGTAAACAAATGCGAAACTCTCGCTAACTTTGTAGCCATGCCGGGCTGGCTTGTATCATGTAATAACGGGCTGAAGGTTGTGTTTCAGCCCGCTCAACCGGGCCAGCCCGATCCATATAATCAGGGCCTAATTAGACTGTAGCCCGATAAGCGCTTTTTTGTTTGTTTAACAACATTTGAGGTGTGAAACAGTCAGCGTGTATGTCCAGATGATGCAAAAGTAATTGCGATTGAATTTGCAAGACTTCCGGAGTAAAATCGTGTCCAAACGACAAAATAAACAAATGCAAATTCGATCGCAATTACTTTTGCACGTCTGAACATACCCATCTAAACTCTAAAGTGATCAATAAACAAATACATACACGCTTTTTTTATAAGAACCAGTAGACTTTGCGGAGGCTCATTGTTCTTAATTCATTTTGGCTGTTTCAGCCTCAATTTGTTCTTCTCAAAATTGTTCTTATTTCTGTTTGAAATAATGAAAATTATCGAAACAAAAAGACAAGACATTTAAAAACAGTGCTGATCGTCTGACAACTTTTAGTATTCCATGAATTATTCCATGAATACGTGAATTATTTGGGACAATAGTTGATACATTAAATGTAAAATGGTGTTTCTGTTTTTACTGAACACATTGCGAACGTAAATTACAAGATTCCATAAAGTTTCCACTAAAAACATTTTCATTTTTAGTTCAGTCTCAGCCTGAGCTTGTTCTTAAATTATTCTTAATTTCCCTTCAATATGAGCCTCATTGTTCTTATAAAGTTGTTCTTATATATTTAATATATATATTTTATCTCAACGGCCGGACAAATCAATAACTACAACTACCGCAACTTATTTTTACAAGTTACTGAATTTGTATAATTTGTTAAATAAAATATGAATGATTACTTGTTATAGGAGTTACATAGTCTTTTAAAGTATTTGATCTGTATAAGGCGTTTATTGCATGTTATGTATATTGTGGGTAACAACTTGTAAACCGAGTTATATACCTTTGCTTTGCAAATAAATTAATGTAAAAAAGTGTGTAGGCTCGTTAAGGCCTTAGCTAGCTTTCTTCTTTTAAACTTGTGAAATTCATTTTAAGAAAATATCTCTCAATATTGAAATTTCCGTTTTATTTTTATTTTATTGATTTATAATTTCCGTTCAGCATCGTATTCAACGAGATTGTGACGGCTAATACGGCTAGCCGAAATATTGCGCTATGTAATAAAAAATATCAAACACCAGAAACAATGTTTCATCGCATTTCCAAACACCGAGAAGAGAGTTGAAAATACGACGCGCAGCGGAGTAATTTTGACCAAATTTCAAGGTGTTTGGAAATGTGATGAAACACTGTTTCTTGTGTTTGGTATATCTTCTTAATCGAAACTAAAACTAAAGAGTAAATCGTAAAAATATATGCTAATTAAGATCACATTTCCAAACCATGGTCACGGTTATAATTTCTTTTGTTTTAAGTTGACGATTGAGAAATGAAACATCAAATTCTATACGTTGTATGAGTTATTGTTTGTTTCATTTTTTTTTCAAATATACTGCTGTTTTAATTGAGAGAATTGGGTCAAGCCTATCTATTAAAATACAAATAACAGCTAGAGAATCCGATACCTTCGATTGAAGATGCAAGTTGCGCTTTACCAGGTTCAAGACTTGACTCAAGTGAGATCACAAAAGAGCAATGAAAAATTGGGCGCCAGTGATGGCCTTTTATGTCAGGCGAAGGAATTGAAATGAAAATAAATGTGAAAAGAAGCTGGTTTTATTGGCTGAATGTTTTATGCCTCGATAATTACTGGATTGCCTGTGGCAACTCAATCTAAAACCAGGGGTGCTTTTTTTTTGTTTTGCGTTTTTTTTTTCCTGTTTTCTTCTGTTCGAAAACTGCATTCTTCCGCAAGACTGCCTATTGACAATTACATCATTCTCTCTATGATTTGTTTGGCATCGACATCACCATGACAACGTAAATGAAATGAGCGGAAGACCTTATTAATTAAATGAATTAGGACAAAATATCTTTTTCGCTTCAGATAATGTGGCAGTAATAGTTGATACGATAAGTGAATTGCAGGATGTTGCGAATAGATGACAGTTAAGCATGAATCAGAATGGAATGAAAATTAACACAGCAAAAGGAAAAACAGAGTTTCTGCCTGTAAGTCGGAGGAGAGAAGAATATGATGTATACATTGCAGATAGTATAGGTTAATCAAGCTCAGTCATATAAGTATCTGGGAGTGGAACTCGATGCTGGAAACCAACAGGAAACTGAATTAGTGCAAGAATTGCAAAGTATACTAGCTGCCTCTTCATGATGTACCCATTGTTGAAAGAGAAGGCAATACCAACAAGTGTAAAAGTCACAATATATAAATAAATACAATATTGAAGCCAATTCTGCTATATGGATCGGAGAGCTGGGCGTTAACGACAAAGACCCGCTCTAAGCTGCAAGCAGCAGAGATGAAGGTTTTAAGAACAATAAGAGGAGTAACCAGACTAGATAGGCTCAGAAATGAACAGATTCGAACTGACCTAAATGTTGAACCAGTGCTGATCACTATAGTAAGAGAAAGACTAAGATGGTACGGGCACGTCATGATGGACGAGTCGAGAATCCCAAGGCGATATCTGCAGTGGAGGCCGCAAGGGAAGCGGCCTGTTGGAAGACCACGGAAGAGATGGCTCGACGGAGTGGAGGAGGCTCTCAACAGAAGAGGAGCTACTCTGGCTCAGGTGGAAGAGGAGAAATCATACGAGGACAGAGCTGGCTGGAGAGGTGTTGTCTCGTGTTCACCGACTGACAGATAATAATCTACCAGGAGGATGGTGATGGTGGTGGTATAGCAAAATTCTTGGTTTTCGTTTTAAGAAAAAAGAGGTTAGATTTCAAAGAAGAAGCGCAAGATGACACTTTATGAGAATTCAAAATAAGGAACGCGTTTGTTTTGATCGAATTTGCAAAACAAACCTTCGTTCAAATTTCAAAACATTTTTGTGTTTCTGTTGACAGATACATCAAAGCGGCATGTTCGCGGACTCGTGAAAGGTGTGACCTTATGTAATGATTTCAAATATATTATTAGAGAGAATATTATTAGAATCTCACAGAGAGAAATATATAAGCTAATGGATAGCAATAAAAAAAACAGCTAAAAAATCCAAACTTTACTTAGCTATACGTTTAGTTCAGTTATATAATTAAACCTAATCACAACATCGAAAGAGAGTCCCGAGCTCACGCAGTCATGCGTCTAGTTTAGTTTCAAAAGGTTTGTCGTTATTTGAGTGTGGGTATCTGTCACCAAATTTTTGTATTCTGACCTATTAAATCACTTTTTAAAATAAATCTTCTGAATTTAAATTACTATGAATCTCAAATCTTCATACTAGTTTCCATATAATCTCTTCTATCTCATCAGTCTCGCCGATATCATGAAATAGTGTCCTCGCAATCCAAGAGATTATATGGAATTAGGCTTTAAGGGCCATGTTGTGTTTACAAAGCGTGAATTCTCTGAAGTATTTTTTTCTTGCCCTGACAACATTCAAATGACCCAAAGTAGACTAACTGACTCTAAGACCGATCAACATGTCAAAAATAGTATAAGAAGAATTCGTGGGGACAGTTTTAGCTGGAAGAACGAGTTCGAAAGCAGAACTTGTTTCTAATGCTTCGTACAATTCTAAAATACAAATTCGTAAATTTCAATAACATGTTTATGTTATTTCGCGTGCAGAACGGAAACCACAGACGATAAGTGTTCTTAAAGAGATTGCAATTCCCTGTATTGTACTTGAACTCGACAGAAGACAGCATATAGACATTTGAATGGTTAAATAAACTCTAAACTATCCTTTATTGCTGCATTAATAGAAGTCCAAGAATGAATTCATAATACATTGAGATAGTACATAGTTTGTAATAGAAACATCTGTTTTTTGTGCTTCTACAACTCGTTGATCTTTATCACTGAAAGGAGGAAATTCTATAGCTCACACCTCCTGGTCTATATTTATGTCAATTTTTCAAGCACGTATGAAAGCCGCAACGACTAATACAATTATGGCGTGCTGCCAAAGAAAATTCGTTTCTACATCATTGATTACCGTCATATCCTAAATAAAAGTGTTTACTGCAGCAATTTCTAAATTTAAAACTCACTCGGCCTTTTTAAAAAAAAATCAAATTCGGTAAATCGTGTGGAATGGCCACTGGATATCAAGCAAGTTCTTTCGTTTTTTGCTTGACGAAAACAAGCTGCAATTACTCTATTTTTTAAACTATATATGATTGCTAGATAAGAGTGTGCAAAAATCTGAACATATGTGCGCATATGCACGGGCAATCCCTCGAGTAAGTATGAACTGGTATTAAACGAGAGAAAAATTGAACGTTTGTGGGGCGACAGTTCTACCATCGATCCACTAGTTTCTGTGTCAAACAACTTGAATTGATTCTTATTTTCTTAATTAGAGCTTGATGAATCACTCGTTTGCTGCTTTTGCGAATCAATAAAATGTATCGTACCTCAAAAAATGGAAGTTTGATTGGGAAAATGCAGGCGTCTTGGTGGCACTCGCTCCTGCTGTCAAACCATAAAGTGAAAAGAAAACCCAAACTTTGTGGATCCAGAACTTGTTAGTGCGAACGTTTGCAACTGCACCATCAGCCAGGTACAACCAAAATAGAACTGTTTGTGCGGCAGTTCTTCAAAATCAGTATTTGATTTTTTTTGTGTGGCGGAAGTTTTAGACGAAACTTGAGAAGCCCTCCTTTTTACCTCATGCTTTTCATTGCTCAAACTCTCCAAACTTTCCCAGTGAACCATAATTCTAATCACACTACAAAGTATGGCCGGGGTCGTAATGTTGTTTTTTGTTTCACACTGGCGGCAATTAAGTAGTGAATTCAATCAAGAAGTTTATAATGAAGAAAACATACATGCAGTAAAATGTTAATTTTTTGGCCGAGTTTCAGTATCGGTTAGGGAGTAACTACAGAATACCCCGCAGCTATTGTTCCTGATTTAACTTTGCAGTTATTTTTAAAGAACGATGAACTAAATAACTTACTTCACATGAAAATGCTAAATATAAGTTTCCTGAACCTAGCTCTTCATGCAGAACACGAAAAAAGCAGATACAGAGCAGTTATTTCCAGAATTGATTAGGTAAAAAAGACATTTAAAATAAGATATTTTTTTAAGTCTGTATTAACGACATAGGAGGCGGGGCAAGGAATTGCCCTCAACGTCAAACGTTGAAGTCAAACATTTACTGATTTAGGAAAAAGTACTTCTGTGTGAGTGACCGTAACAAGCCGAAAGAAGCATAGTTTAAAAAGATTAATCCTCGCGAGGCGTGGAAAAGTGTCTATTTTCCGTGAACAGATATTTTTTCCGTCAGATCGGACCCCAAATTTACATTTTAACTACTTGTTTAAAAATGTTTTTGTGTTTTGCAGCGATGTAGCACAGTACAATCCGAATGGAAAATATCGAAATTTGATCCTGTGCTACATCGCTGCGAAACACAAAAACAAGTACTTAAAATGTAAATTTGGGATCCGATCCGACAGAAATAATTTCTGTTCATGCAACAACTCATGCACTAGTTCTTGCTTTTAACTATAGCTAAATTCTTTCTGAGATATTGATCAGAAAGAATTGTGCTGAAGTACAAATGCCAATCCGAGTAAAGGTCATTTTTTGCATAACTTTTCTTCTTCAGATATTTTTAAAGCTTTGCAAGTGTCTGAGATGTGATGTTTGACCCCTAGCTTATAGTTCAATAAAAATTGAGGTATTAAATCGTGATACATCAAAAACCGTTAAGAATTGTAGTTAGTAACAAGGCTTTTTAAAGCAGGCATACAGGTGTCTTTTAGAGTTGTTAAAATGCGAAAGCAACCAAATACACTTTTCAGCTCGGGAGCTTTTAGTTAAGCAAGCTAGAGGGATCGAATAGCATATCAACTTCATACGAAGCACTATCTACATTCCACTTACCCCTTGGAGAAAGTGTTTCACTACGAACCAGCGGCTTGCAGTTGTTTTTCAGCAGATGTTTTCTTATTTTGCTCAGAAACAGCCGAGCAAAAACGAAACAGACTTCGATCGCAATCGACAATGCGTATTGTGATGCAGTTATTGTCTGCACTGCTTTGTGATATGATATGCGGGGAACAATTACTTGTCACCGGACTGTCAAATATGCCATCTTGTCTTGATTTAGATCTCACAGATACTGAGAATAGAACAATAGAAAACAATACGCCCACGTAAAAAATGATACTTTGAATAAATTTTTAGAGATGATTTTATTTGGAAAGGTTAGAGGCCGCAGTAAAATATATATACTTTTCACAAACGCCGCGTAAAACCTTTCAGCTCGATGAAAGAAAAGATTATAGTACGTGCTCAGAATTCAAATTATTCGTGTGCTTAGCTCTTGGCGAAAGCTCTTTTTTTCTAATAAACTCCAAAAAGATAAAGGACTAGCAAAGCATAGAAAACTAATCGGAAACTGTTTATTTAATATTTGTGTTTTAGTCACACCCAAAGGTAAAAAGTGAAATAAGATTACCTCAGATAAAATAGCGTTGAACCACTGGCTCCCCAAGATAAAGTTACATGTAAGCGTTAATTTTTTAAAAAGAAGATCAAAGGTTCTACAAAAAGCAGAAATAAGTTAGTTACCTCGAATATGTGTTTATTGCCAGTGAATTTATCAATGATTTCTAGCATTTGACGATATTTATAAAGAAAAAGAAAGTGAAATGAAGGAAGCTAGAAAGAAAGAAAGGATATTGTAATGATATTTTAAAATTTACATAGCACATTTATCTCCATATAAATCCGCTTTACAAGCAAGTACAAAGTAAGCAGTGGATTAGACAGACCATAAAACATCGGGATCACCACCCTACTCTTTACTATAGACTTGTGTGGGTTCTTGTAAGCCGATTGTAAAGTTTGAGTACTCCTGAAGGGCGCCGATAAGTGAGCGGACTTTCAAGGCCTTTACCCACTTCGTTCAAATTATACAATTTTATTGGTTTAGTGCGAAAGTCATAAGACTCCACGAGTTAACTACGGGGCAAAATTGGTCTGGTTCACCGCAGTTTGGGACACCACAAGCGAGCACAAACAGGACCGAAGGAGTCCATCAAAATCAGAGGTACCAAACCAAGCCACATCGACACTCCCTCCTTCGACGATCCTAACAAGATCTGCCACTAAACCGAAACAAGAGCAAGCGAAACCGTAAACTATTTGAAACATCGCAACGGAATTACAGTTAAGAACTGAAAAATAGGCGGATACAGCGCAGTCAAACATTTCCGAGAAAAAGTCATTGAGAGAAATACAAAACAAGAATTAATTACAGATATACGGCAACTGAAAACCAGCACAAGCAGCAGCGCGCGCGGGAAAACACAACGACCCGAAAAGAAGCAAACAGTGGCAACAAAAACGATTAGCTACAAAAGAACATTGCCAATAATAGCCGTACGGATAGGCGAACAAATTCTATGGACCGAAATTTTAAAATGAATTATTTTGAAAAAACATTTAATTAGTTTTTACCATAGTTTTAAGTCTCGCTTGGACACTCAATTTAGGGCAAATTAGCTCTTGTACACGTAGAAACGAGCACGTAGCAATTAACTTAATAGAAACGTAACACAGTTCTAATTAGCTCAAAAGGCAATATAAGCCAAGGCTAATGTGTAAATAATTGAGTGTAACTTTGAACGGCCCTGAAGAAGCTAAGGGCGAATAAAAGTTCTTGTGGCACAAAACCATCGCAATCTTGTTTCAGCTCGGGGTTCCAACTAGTTTTGCACCGGCTCGTCTAACACAGCTGATTGTAAAGTTTGAGTACTCCTGAAGGGCGCCAATAAGTGAGCGGACTTTCAAGGCCTTTACCCACGATCAGATGCTGTCATATAGAGCTTGCAAGAAGAGCTTGCATTGATAGATCACCTTGGAATTCAGTGCCCCGTTTATTCATTACTTCCATTCTCTATTTAAAAAAATTGATTTGCTACAAAAATCTCATCATGCTGTCAACTTCCAGACACAATTAATTAAAAGACAGTACTTCATGCAAGTCATTTCATATCCAGTCATGACTTAGTTTTCCAAGTCATGAGATGCTACGTACTATAAAGTCATGAAAGACTTACAGTAGTTCATATCAAGTGTTATGAGACACTTCCTACCATGGTATGTGACATTTTGGACCAAGTCATAAGAAACTTTGGACCAAGTCATGAGCCAATTTTACCAAGTCATGTGACATTTTACCAGGTCACGGCTATGGGACACTTGTACTAAGTTACGAGGCACTTCACACCAAGTAATGAGACAGCTCAGACCTATGAGGTCATGAGACAGTTTGTATTAAGTCATGAAACACTTCGTATTAAATCTCGAGACCATTAATTTTGGATCAATTAATAATAACCCATAGAGACACTTAATTCAGTACCAAGTCATGAGACACTTTTTACCAAGTCATGAGTCACTTTTTACCAGGTCATTAGGCACTTTTTACCATGTCATGAGACATTTTACCAGGTCATGAGGCACTTTGTACTAAGTCATGAGATACTTTGCACTAGGTCATGAGATACTTATAATATTACGTCATGAGGCAGTTCAAACTAAGTCATGAGACAGTTCGTTCCAAGTCATCAGACACTTTGTACTAGGTCATGAGACGCTTTTTAGCAGAGCTCCTGTGGAGCACCACACTTAAGAAAATATGCATCGAGTTGAATTTTCAACGTCATGACGTCATGACCGTCTGTCCGTACGATGTCCGTGTACACGAGTGAAATATTTCATTTCTCGTTTATCTTTAAAGTGTTTTTTTTTCTGAATGGTATATGTTTTTTTCCTTCGTGTGTTCTTTGATATGATTTTTGCATTTGTAAATTGTTTGTGTATTAGGCGAGAAATCAACCTTCATGGCCTCTGCTTCCGTCGTGTTCGATTCAGTAAAAGTATTGTTTTGTAACTAAAACTGTCATTTGAAGTGCTCAAAATAAATCAAAGAAATTGAAAAAAATCTTACATTTAGGGATCGCGAAGTTTTGTCTCCAGATTTAACTTTCCA
>JAPEIX020425073.1:2556-13731 GCA_026122405.2 Zoanthus sansibaricus
TTAAGCTCGACTGATTTTATTTTACTAGTGAAACTCAGTGTACACTGTTAGGCCGCCAGTTTTCTCATATGCGAGAGCTGCATCAGCTTAGTTAGTCTAATAAAATTGTGTTTGTATTATTAGAGTCGGAACTAATCAGAAGCTTTTATAAAACTCAAATCGCAAACTAGTTAACCGGCAGACTCTGCTCTGCTCTGGATGTTAAATTGAGTGTATGTAAAGCAACGGGTGCATAGGAGCGGAGTTTAATAACAAGGTATTTAATTGGTTAATTTGTTTAAACAGCTTTTTATTGACCCTTTTCATTGGCCCGGGTGGGCATGGTTGGCACGGTCGGTAAATTCATTGGTTTCCAGTCACAATGTTTTCTGTTCAATCCTCGGCTTTGCCGAGACTTGCATCTGTGTGCGACTTTCTTTTCCGCCTAAGCTAACTCCGCTTTCCATCCTTCCGGGGTAGGTAAATGAGTACCAAGGTTTGTTGGGAGCAAACCTGCGATGGATTAATGTTTCCTCCAGGGGAAGTCAAAGACTCTGGTCTGTTTAACACTACAGAAACAAGAGGTATGCGTCGATTCCATGCGCATATTATACAAACTTGTATAAAATTCCATATGCAACCCAGTCAAACAGCTTGAGGCTGTGTCATTTCGATTTGACTGAATTTACCCACCACATCTCTTCCTGGCTTTAAAAATATACCATGAAGACGATCAAACCAGGTACAGGCCGCGCGCGTTAGGCACACAACAAAACTTGTTCCAAAAAGGAAAGGAAAAATACGCTAGTTCAGAGATAAAGTAAGCAAACTGCATTTATTTTGGAAAGAAGCTGTCAAAAATGAAAAGAATTCTGGACTTTAAATTCAGTCTAGGGCACCGTTCGAGTTCAAATCCGAATGACATAACCTCGAATTGTTTGACTTAGCCGCCGGTGGAAATTCCAAAACTTGTTATAACACGCAAGTTATGAACAGTTCCGTCAGCTATTTAAAACGAAAAACGACAAGACGTATGCATAAAAAATAGCTAGAAAAACGCTGTACTTTTAGTTTAAACCCAACGCATCACCAAAATCCTAAAGGCCCCGGAAACAAGGTTGCGTCGATAAAATTTAGCTATCTGGGTGTTAAACTCTCAGGGCCAAAATTTTGTTCAATTAGTTGCATAATTTAAGATCTGGTTTTTATTTGCAAGTTTCAAAAAATAGCGGTACATTCGTAAAGATGAGGTTTTCTTTTAAATCAGCCTAATTGAGGTTTTGGAGAGAGTTTTCCTTTAACCAATTATTACGTACGAGAATCTGGCGTTGTACACCTGTTTTGTTACGAACGTTGCTTGAAAATAAAAGGAAAGTTCCATCATAAGTCACGGCGACTTTGTAGTATCCGGCTATCACAAACCTGATAGGACAAAAACCGTATTTGATAAAACGTTTCGTATTACAGTTATGAAGGAAAAGATGAAATTTTGATACTAGGGGGGAATTGAAACTGCACCACTAGTAGAGAAACTAATAATAAAAAATCAGATGTGGCCATAGTTCATTAACTGTGTTGTACTAAAACACGCTTAGGTTTTTAAAACTCAATTTTTTATCCCTCTTCAAGGATTCAAGCTATTATTTTTCACTTTATCGTTTGGGTATTTGCCAAACAGGCTAACTATGTCGATATTTTCTCAACCAATAAGCATCGATCTGAGGTTGTACGTGATATCCGCGTTGGTCCAGACTCGTCTCGATTGCTTCAACAAATTGTTGCCTATTGTACTAGCTCAAAAACTGTTGTTTAATTTCTTGGTTTGATTAACAGGAAAAACTTGCTAAAGACAAAAATACTTATGAAATCGAGTTCTGTTTGCTAAGCAATAATATAGAATATCTTTATTCAATAAAAAATATTTTTTGGAAGAAATATATTTATCTGATAGAATTCATCAAATAACTTCTATTACAAGCCACAGGGCATATCAGAAGTCCATTAATATCACATTTCAAGATAATAGTTCATCAGTCGCAACTATCCGTTGTTGTTTTAAAGCACGTCAACCCGAGTACAAGCATGACCTTGATAAGTGTTTTAAAGTGTTGATGAAAAAAATATTGATAAAGTTAAAACTGTTAAGCTGCATTTTTGCTAAAATTTTAAATAGAAGATATTATCAGGGCTTGCCAGTTTAGTCGGCCTTTCGGATAAAAATGATTAATACGTCTGTGTGTAACTGAAAACTTACGAAGCGCGCTTTGGCAAAGTTTTGTTTCAAATGCTTTTAAAATTGCTTATCTAATAACAAACTATTCAAACATTCTAAAAAACATTTCTTCTAGCATGCATAAATGCTTTACCAAGTTTCTTTTGATCTTCGACAGTGAGTTTTGGCAGTTGTGTTGCGTACAATAACAGTTTAGAAAACAGGACTGTCAAAGACAAAAAAAGCTCGTCTTACAACGTCAACGATAAGACGATTCCAAACAGTTCATATTCATTTTACAGGATATCTTTTTGTATGGACGTAAAGTTACTAGAATTTGAATTTTCGCTGCAAAAGCGATTCTAATTAACGTGGTTAAATATAATTGAAAAAAGTTGTCAAGTCACGAAAATAGCCGTTGACAACTTCTTATTACATAACACATACAAAATATGACATTTGGTAATAAGAACATGATTAAACAAAGCAAACTCTCAAATTTGTTCAATGAAAAATATTGGCTCAAGTTTGGAGAATGTTGCAATCTAACTGGGACTGAAAGCGTTAAAACATTTTTTTTGTCATTTTAGTCAGTTTTTCAAATCTCGTAACAAAAATTGTGTCCGGAACTGAGCACGATTTTAAAAAATACATCGTTATAACAGGAAAATATTGATTCTATTGCTTGCGATATTTACTACATAATTAACTTGCTCTAAATATCTAGCAATCTGAAAATTCCATCAAGTGTCTGCTAGTGAAGCAATCATAAAGCTGAGTTCCGTTTCTAACAAAGATCTTTTCAGGATATCAAGAAAAAAGGAAACATGTATGTGTATGTGTCACTGTTATTCAAGACAATATTGAAAACTACTACGGGTACGGCTTGCGGCAAATCCAAGTTACTAGCACCAATACGCAAGTTAATATTAAGTCATCAATATATTCTAAATTTAAATCAGTTTCAAAACTAAAAGGTTTGCCAGTTAATGAAGTTAGAGGGAAAAGTTTTAAAATTATAGTTTCCAGAGTTTTCTACCAAATGACACCCGTCGCAGTGCGAACTGAAAACTTTCGGCTTCTGACCTATTATGCGTGGAATATGATGAAATTTTATAAAATAATTGGAATAGAATGTGCGTTTTGATTGGTCAGCAAGTGTGTGTTTTTACAGCACAATGAGGCACGAAAATGACATGAACAATATGATAGGCTGTCTGTGTAAGTTGTAAAAATTTACAGAATCGTAAAAAAATAAAACTATATAAACTTGCTTCGTGCATCGTTTTTCTCTTTGTTAAGTCAGAAACTAACAACTTTATATATAAAGAAATAAAACACGTTCTCCGTGCCTTCATAGCCTGGTAAAAACCGAAGCGAATTAACGTTTGGATTACGAGAGCAAATCTCCCAAACGTGCGGTTTGATTTTCTTCAGGCTCTGAAGGCACAAAGAACATAGTTTCAACAAAATTCAACTGATGAATAGACACAAATATTCTACTTTTTGATAGAGCTTCATCTATACGGGCAATGGAAGTAAATAATAAAAAAAATGGAAGTTAAACTTTTGGACGATGTCGAGACGTTGTAAAAAATTGCTCGCGTTTGTTTTTCTTGTTTTAAAATTTGATTTCAAAGTCAAGGCTTATGACACCGTATGATCAAAACTAAAATCCTACCCAAGTTTTCGGCTTTAACTAGATCCTTTGTCCGTGACCCGAGAGCCCGTGATTCCAATAGTGCGTAAATTTTGAATCACTTTGACAAAGACTCTAGTTAGGGCCAAAAGCTTAGGAGTTGGGTAGGATTTTAAATTTGATATACGGTGTTTCAGAGTTTAACTTTTAATTATTGCAAATATTTTACGTATTGGTGTGTTTCGGGCGCGTGGGAAGGGGTTGAGCTAGGGTGTGACTCCCCCAAGCCGGTTTATGAATCGGGATTAGAGGTTACTATAAACCAGAAGTAGCAAAACAAAGGATTTGGGAATAGGAGCTTTAAAGGATAAGTTGTTGTATTCAAATGCAACACCAGAGCTATGTGTGCGTTATTTTATGTAGCATCCAACTTTATGTGAGTCTCAGATTGGCAGACAATTCAGAATAATTTAAGAACAAGCTCAGGCTGAGGCTGAAATATGTGAAAATGTTTCTACTTGAAACTTTAGTGAATCTTGTAAAATTGTTGGGCAACAAAAAGTTGACATAGGCAGCCTGTGGGCGAGGACTGCGAGATGCGCAGTAATCTTGGATAAATGTACAGAGATCTCCTTAAAATACAGATGATCAGTATTGTTTTCCAATGCCTTGCCTTGTTGTTTTGATTTTTTATTTCAAACTGCTCACAGAAATAAGAACAAAATTAAAAACAAATTAAGGCTGAAGATTAGCCTCGGTAAGATTACTGGTTCGTGTAGCTCATTAAATTAACAAAAATATATAAGTGAACTGGCATAAGCTAGAGTATAAATCTTCCCGTCAGACCTTAAATACGCTTTCCTTCTCTCTCTCTGCCATTTTTTCCCTTTTTATGTTTTTAGATTGGTCGAACGTTTAGAGCTAAAATACTGAATCTATATTTGAAATTTTAAAATGATCAGGTTTTTGACAAAACCTTTTGTAACCTAAATACGTTCGCAATGCAGTAGAAACACAATCGTTGTCGTCATTGATCTCCTCAAAATACAGTTGTTTTTTACCTCGATTTTTGGTTTTTGCTTTTCCAATAGTTAATTTCAAACCGTTTATAGAAATATAAAAGCAATTTAAGAGCAAATTAAGGAGGAAGTCCCCAAAATAATGTAAAAAAAATGAGCCTCGTCAAAAGTTACCATGCAGTTCTTATAAAACTAACTGTTGCCATTTTATTTTTAGTCCGACAACTGTTCCATTTGAGAACATTCTTTTTTCTTATAAGAACGTCAAGTTTTTTTCAGAGGCTGAACGTTTTAAATATTTTCGGGGTATCAGCCTCAAATGTTCTTAAACATGTTCTTAAAATATCTTTACTGATTTTAGACTATAAATAATACATGTACCGTATGTGGTACATTTTTTTGTGTTTACATTTATTTATACATACTGACACAACTGCGATTTGGTAAATGAAAAACATGTAATTTAAAATTGTTATCTACGAGTTTTAGTCAAGAAGCTCACCGAAAAGCAAATTTTTCAATAACCCTGTATGAATTATTTGCAATAGGTTATCATAATAATTGCTCTCCACCTTTTTTCAACCTCAGCATATTCTTAACATGTTCTTAAATTTTTGGCGATTTTCAGTCTCATGTTTCTATAAAAAAGATTCTTATAAAAAAGAAGTTTAGGGCTGTTGGTTTACCATCTAATGAAACTTGCCATTCACGAGTCATGGTCTCCCTCCCCCTCGAATTAACACCTAAACCAACAAAACCCTTGCTAAAACAACTACGGTGAGTTTGCTTTTGAGAGATTAAGCTTAATCATTCCTGCATGAAGCCGTATTTTAAAAGCATTAATTCTTAACACTCTTAAGTTTATAGTGTTAGCTCTAAAACCTAATGCTAGTTGCTGGATGACCACAGTGGGTGAATAACATTGCACCAAGATTCAATTAGGACAAGACCCAGTTTTGGGTAAAAAATGCATTTTGAAGATTGATGAAATGAAAACTGACTAACTGTTAGAAACATACAATGCGATATTCAGTAAAACTAAAAAAAATAAATTCTCTAAACAGCAATAAAAAAACAAAACACAAAAAGAAACGTCAACGTAAACCGGCCAAACTATCAAAATCAAAATGCCACGAAATAAACTTACAAAATTGTACTATACTAATAATGTACAGTCGTGTACAAAAAACAAACATGTCCGCTACCTAGACCATTGGCATTAGATTCTTCAGCCCTGCACTTTATTACCTGATGTCAATTGTTCATTTATGACTTCCGTGCTTCACAGATAACTAAAAACTGCAGTATGAGAAAACTTTCCGCCAAACTTGCAAATTGTAACAAAACCAATAAAGCTGCAAGTAGAAGTTTTATTATCAGTTATAAAGGATAGCTAGAAGTTTAAAACCACTCTGGTTCTTAATATAAAATTTTGCTTCTATTTTTAATTTCAGCAATTCCTAAAGCCGATTAACTTGTGAGATGACTGAAACGCTTTCAGTTGTTTACATTTCAGACGAATATACACAAAACCTCGCAAGGTGAATTGTAGATATTTGACCTTGCTTTTCCGTTGTTCTTTCAGAGATATCACCATCACAGCATGACATATTCTTCATATCCTTTACCTTAACCCTAAGCTTTTCAGTGGCGCACGTCAGTGACCTTGCACCAAGCCATTTTATTGAATCGATAAAACAAAAACGAATTAAGAAGCATCGAAAGATTACATCATTTGGTTTAGCAAGAAACACTTTATAAGGTCTTTTTAGAGTAATCCCTCATGCAAATAAAAAATGTGTAAGGTACGTGCTTCGGTTAAAATGACGAAATCAAACCTTATTTGTGTTTTAAGTTTATGAATGTTTACTTATCAACAAACCAAAACAAAAGATGTTTTTGTAAAGGATAAGATACAAGAGATCATTGCAATCAGTTGAATGCGTTTGCTTTACATTCTTCCGCCTGCCAAGCCAAATACTTCATTGTCATTCGTTTATCTGTTGTGCAATCACAAAGTCATCACAGATCACAAATCAGCGGAACATGCCGAATCCATAAAAACCCAATAATGATATCTTGTTCCAGTTTTGTGAGTCCAATTGAAACTGTCTGCCCTCTATTAACACCCACCAAATAGCAACACCGAATTAGCGATTAAAATGAGAAAGTAGACATGCTGAGATGATGTCCCCAAAAAATCTTCCTATCATATCAGTTGCCAACTGATAAAAAAAGAACTTCACGAATTGAACACATGCCTTGAAGTCTATTTGGCTTACGCATCATCCTGATTTATGGATTGTCATCGCACTGTTTTGAATGTTTACCATTCACTTGCCAAGAGAAACAATACTTCCCCAATATAACATTCGTACTTGTATTAAAACAAACTTATGAATACCTCTGTGTAGAAGAGATAATAAATAGATCACAGATTAAATGGCAATTTTTAAGATGATTACTTTTACATCCTGATATTGCACAAGAAAAGCTCAGCCTGGATTGACGTTGTCTTGTTACAAGCTCTTGAACGCTCAACTGACAAGTGCGAATTGTTCAACCCCCAAGGTTTTGGATTTAAGGAAAGCCGCTTAATTTAGGCAAAGAACCAGGTTACTTTTTTATCTTCGACATCGACAATAAACATCTAATGGTTTTACCGACTCGGATACATCCGTCAATGGAGTCAAGCGGTGTGTGGTCCTAAGGACAGTAAACTGTATATAGTAAACAAACAGACTAACATATCACACTGTGCAATGATTGTCAACTTACGGGTGGGCCAAGTTAAACATTGGATTGCAAGCCCGCCCTTAATCATAACACAAGGCTCTTCAGGCGAATAGCTTCAAGTCTTCAGTCAATTCGTAAGAGAATGTATCGCTCCCATCCTTATTACGGTTTTCAATCGTTTTCGGCATCTCAATTTCCATGTCAGGATCAATTCAGCTTGCCTTACGAATCCCTTACCATGTGCACCCCAGTTTGTAATATTCCGGGCTGTTGTGGAGTGTATTGGGGCCAGACGAATCTAGATTCCTTGCCGAAACCGCCATATTCCTATGTAGCTTTGATTTCTATGGCAATCAAGCAAACTCCTGAGAGAAAAGTTACCTTAAATGGGATATACCAGTTTATAATGGAAAACTTCCCATACTACAGACAGAACAAACGGGGATGGCAAAACAGCATCCGTCATAATCTCTCATTGAATAAATGTTTTGTCAAGGTACCTCGCGACCGCTCCGATCCTGGCAAAGGTTGCTACTGGTCGCTAGACAACAGCTATTTTGAGATGTTTGAGGAGGGAAACTTTCGAAGAAGAAGAAGGCGGTCTAGAGCGACAATTGAAAACAACAACGTTGATGCCGCTGAAAAGGAAGAGGGCAGCGAAATAAGAGTTGAATGTAACACATCGCCAAATTTAGATGAAATGCACCCCAAAAAGACATCTGATTTTCGAATAACTACAAAATTACCACATGGAAGCTTCGGAGTTCACACAAACAGCCAACAGGAAACGACAAGCAACAATAAAGCAAGAGAATGTAAAGAGGGATTCCGTTCAGATAAGTTGACTTCCCCGGCTTCCACAAACTTCGCTCTGGAATCAAAATTCAGCATTGATAACATCTTAAAACCTGACAGTGAAAAGACAAAAGAAGAAAGAAGTGTTTCTGACGGAGTTATTAAAAGAGGTGAGTTGAGTTCTACTGAATTATCTGAGGAAGACTCTTATAATCTTCACTCCCGGCCCATAAATACCAAGATCTACGAAGGCAAAAAACAGCAGGAAGAAAGAAATGATTCAATTGCTGTCATCCAGCAACCAAGTTTGCTAATGGCTTCTCGAAAAATCTGCACATGCTGCGATCACAGTGACTTGTGTGACGGCGCCATTAACAGAGCAAGCACAAAACCAAACCTGTTGTGCAATCAAGAACGCTCCATACCTTACACATATAGACTCTGTGAGAAAAGGGAGAGCTGTAATTACTTTGTTTGCGGAACAAACGCTTTTACTGGCGTACGAAATCCACAAAACTATATCTGTCAGCCATTATGGCCTCGATTTAATAACTTAGAGAAGACAGCAAAGCCTTTACAGTTTTATTGAACAACGGAAACACTCTTAACTTTGAAATAAATGTGCAGAACTTTGACTGGGTATTGGCATGTGGCCAGACACTGCCTTCGCCATCTTTTCAAACTTGTTGTTTTTAACTTTTGACTATATCATTATGCTTATGACATAACATCAATGGTTTATCATAATGTGCAACTGATATCAAAATTCTGTTGTTATTTTCAGATGTTATGTTATATCATTAGAAACATAAAGGCACTATCATTTATTTGTTGAATAATTATAATTTATCATTGTTCTCGCAAAGTATTGTTGTTCCGACGTTTTAAAACTAATTGATTTTAATGCATCCTTTTACTAATTGTTTCGCATTTTGGCTTCAAAAACAACCAAAAAAAATATAATTTTGAACGCAACGAGATCTGAGAAAGACAATAGTTTTTTTAAAACACGCTTTAGTTTGAAATCACTAATGTACACAATTATTTTTATAACCGTTAAAGAACAATTATCTTTTAATGGTTGTTAAATAGAAGCACGATTGATCCCAAAAATATTGAAACTTAAGTTGTATTAAAGAATGCAACTATTTCTAAGAATAAAATCCTTTAGAATATAAAAAATGCATTACGCTGAAGGAAAGTATGTATTGATGTAAATTGTACCTGTGTCGTTTTTGTTATTTCAAAGAATACATAGAAATAAAAGAGAATAGAATTAAAACCAAAAGCTGCTTTGTCTCAGACAGTGAAGTTTTATATATAATGATAGACGTAACCTTTAATTTTTCCATTCCGCCTCTTTGAAACCGATCAAACAGCATTCAGTTCATCTGTATCTCTATACAGGGAAAGATTACCCCTCCGCGACAGGGAAAAAGGTATTTAGAAAGAGGAAGTATTGCAAATGAGTGGGTGTCCAAGTAACTTGCATTGGTATTCTTAATTTTTTGGCTGTTTTAGCCTCGATTTGTTTTTAATTTGTTCTTATTTCTTTGAGCGATCTGAAATAGTGAAAAATATCGAAACAAAAGGACAAGTCATTGAAAAACAGTGTTGATCGTCTGAGGAACTTTTAATATTATGTGAAACAGTGCTTCTATTACGTAAATTACAAGAGTCAGTAAAGTCTCATTTAAAAACATTTTCACTTTTTTTCAGCCTCAGCCTGAGCTCCTTCTTAAAAAATTGTTCTTCGGCCAATCTGAACCGCATTGTTCTTATAGAAAAAAAAGCATGTATATACCACAACATGGAAGCGTAATTTTCGAGGTTCTTTGTTCTTATTTTATATGTTTCATAATTATGACTTATTTCTGACAAATTTTTAGTAACAAAATTGCAATGAACGAGTTGGGGTCTGTTCCTGGAACAAAAAGAAGTCACAATCCAAAATGTTGGCACACTAACATATCAAACTTTGAAAGTGAGATACAAACTTTGGTTGAGATGAGAACAAGAAAATGCTATATTATATGCGTTGGATATTAGACTAAAAGCATATATAAGTCGACGAAACATTTAGCGATTATATATTATAGAGCGATTTGTGCAAATTTAAGTCGAGCCAAAATTTTCACGTAAAGTTTTCCAGAAATCCTAAAAGGTAGAGCTCCGTTGCAGAAGGAAATCGCGCGCAGTGAAACCTCTGCGCGATAAAGTCACAAAGGCAATGCCTCCTAAATTCTATAGCGTTTGCGTTTAGAAACTCGTGTACTTTTCCACTGATGCGTTTTGATTTTCTTTCAAATAAATTTTCAAATAAAAGGTAGTAGTTGATAACTAGAATTCTATCCAAAGTGAAAACATTTGAAAACGCAAATATATTGTTTTGAAAACGATGACGTTATATATTTGACTGTTACGGTTTAATTTTTATGTTTGTTGGATTGGGTGTTTAAGCTCGCCTACTCAACACATTAAAAGGACATATTAAATTCTTCTTTTTTAATCAGTTCAGATAACTCGTTCATGCCTCAGGAAGAAAAAGGATTGATGTGTTAATAAATATAAATAACAATAAAATTGAGCGTGTCAAAGAAACTGTATTTTGGGTGTGATTCTAGATGAGAACTCGTCCTGGAAACCACATGTTTTTAATGTAACGAGAAAGATTGCCAAATCTATACACCGAATGTCAGTATGGCGGACGGCCCTCGGATGGCCTGGGTTAGATACATAATAACGAGGCTAGTAAGGAAGGTTTTCCTTTGGTTTGTTATGTTTGCTATGCACAT
>JAPEIX020425917.1:0-13729 GCA_026122405.2 Zoanthus sansibaricus
TAGCACTAACTTAGGGTTAAATGTTTAACCCACGCTCTTGTGTCTAACCATGCAGAGATGAATTTGAGCTGCAAGTTAGGAATAAGGCAAATCTGAACAGTATTTTATAGGATCAACCATATTCTTTTCCTTAGAGAAGCGATCGCTGCAGCTGTAATTTTTGCTCATTCCAGGGTTAAATTTAACCCACCTTATAACAATCCAGCCAAGAATTTTTTAAATGCAGTACATTAAAACAAACTTTATCTGTCATACATCAAAGTAAGAACAATTACTCTGTGTGGAGTGTTAAAATCTGAAAAATAATTATAATAATTGTCATCATGATGTCAGGATTTTTCCCTTTTCAAGGGGTTACTGACTTTTCTTCCATGACTTGTGCAACGTTTCCACATCAGTCAGTCTTTTGCATCCTCAAGTTAATTAAATTAATTGAACTGAATTGGTTAGAAGTTATTTAAAAAGATGTCTGAGACCTCCAGATATTTTGCACAATTTATTTTTTAAATTTGCTAGGGGTTAGCAGGTCTGAATGATGGATTATTGCCCACAGGGAGTCAACAATCACCATGCATAATTGATCCTATATACAAAATTGGAGATAAGCATGTACATCTAGACTAATTAGGGCCACTTTCAACTTTTGGTGGTTTAAATATTGCATGAGTGTGGTTTACTTTCAAGTGCACATTATCTCTCATAAAAAATATTTCAGGATAACAAAAGTAAAATTAATACTTTGAAAAGTACTAGAAAGTGTTCAAAGCAATATTTTAGGCTTAGTTTATGAAATTTTTGTTTTAAAATGCCTTAGTTTGTATATCCATAAAAATATGATTTTGATGGAATGACAGTTGCAGGCTGGAAGACTAGATCACAATAAATTCTTAGTTTGAATTTTGGTTTGCTAGAATAGGCACCCAGTTTAGGACGTAATTCAATACCATTTAATGATATGCAGGCCTTGTAAAGTTCCCACACTACTTAATTACTGTAAAATTACTTTCTTATCACATCATCGGATTTAATGGAGCATAATTAAAAATGCCTTTATGATAAAATTAAATTAATCTGCATGCCCCAGCTTCACCCACTCATAATAGAATGTGACAAGTATCAAATATTGTTATGTAAATTTGCCATTAACAATCTGTCACACTAAGTTTGCTTAAGCTTAGAGCATGTATAAATGTTTGACATTATCATCAAATAATCAATAAAGAAATGAAAAAAAAACACAAAAATGTTAGATATTAATACCTACTATTTTAAAATGACTGTAGTGAGTGTTGAGAACTTCATCAAAAATCACTTACGTGGGGTAGACAAAAACCAAGGAAATGTTGCCTCAGTGACTGTAAGTACTTAAATGAAAATATTTTACATACCAGAAATATTTATAATAAAACCATCTGGGCTCAGTTGTTTGAAAGCCAATTAGCACTAACTTAGGGTTAAATGTTTAACCCACGCTCTTGTGTCTAACCATGCAGAGATGAATTTGAGCTGCAAGTTTGGAACAAGGCAAATCTGAACAGTATTATATAGGAACCATATTCTTTTCCTTAGAGAAGCGATTGCTGCAGCTGTAATTTTTGCGCATTCCAGGGTTAAATTTAACCCACCTTAAAACAACCCAGTCCAAGAATTTTTTAAATGCAGTACAATTATGTTTTGTTCAAACTAAAATTAAAATGTTTATCAAATGTAATATCATATCGGTTCATTATTGTGTCAGCAATAAGTTTTATCCAATCTTTTTTTACTGAGAAGAGTTTTGGTAAAACACTGTAAGTTAAATTATAGAAGTAAGTAATACAAATACATCAATGAGTAATAAACCTATCACGACATCTTCAAGAAAACACTGACTGTTTTCATAAGCTGCTATATTAAAGTGTATTCAAAATGCCTATGAGTAAGATTTTCTTTCAAGAAATGAGCTATTTTTTACTTGACTGTACAGTAATTGATTAAAACAACACTTCAGTTATAATAAAACTGCAAATTAAAAGCTGCTTCCACAAAAGTCTAAGAACAGCAATATACCAATATTATCTGTAAGAGAATGCCCAAAACTCTGTGAAAAAATATGTATGGTCTTTTGAGAGTGCCTGAGAAATAAAGCAAAACTGATGACATAAATTTGTGGTGTTTTTTTTTTTACTGTGGAATTTATGTTCTAATATTACCTGTAGGAGAATGCCCAAAACTCGTGCGAAAAAATATGTATGGACTTTTGAGAATGTCTGAGAAATGAAGCAAAACTGATGAAATTTATGGTATTTTTTTACTGTGGAATAATGTTCTAATATTATTACTTGTCAGGAGAATGCTCAAATTCATGTTAAAAAATATGTACGGACTTTTGAGAATGTGAGAAATGAAGCAAAACTGATGACATTTGTGGTGTTTTTTTTTACTGTGGAATTAGGAATTACGAATTAAGTGGGTTAGTAAATGCTACTAACACCAGTCCAAATTCTAAGCCTGTACTAACAAGAAATTTCGACAATGGTTCCCTATTCTACAGTAGAAATTAAACACGAATTCCCTATTTAAGTTAGCATTATTTGAATACATCCCTTTACAGAACTTTGTCTATTAATTGGCATTTCTTGTGTTTTAATACATAATTTAATTATAAATCTCTTTTAATGTTAAGTTCTTTCAGTTAGATAATTGATGCATGTATTTAAATTCAGCTTGCCAATTAAAGGGAAATTCACAGTCTTACGAAATTTCATTCTTTTGTTGGAAATGGTAAGAAAAGATAGGTAAAGCTTCCGTATTGGGGCATACTTTGGTTTAATCATGCAAACTAATCCTTACCCAGACCCTAACTTTTATAGTAATATATGCGATGAAACTGCATGTTTTTGTATAAATAAGTACGGCCCAATATGGAAATTATCCCAAAAGATAAGCTGTGATTCTAAGATTGCAAAAAAACTCCTTTGGGATAATTTCCGTATTGGGGCGTACTTATTTATGCATGCAGTTTTATGGCGTATAACTATAGAAAATAGGGTCTGAGTAAGGTTTAGTTTGTATGATTAAACAATATTACACCCCAATACAGAAATTTTACCACTCTTTTTATCAGCTTTTATCAAATTCGTTAGCTGTTATAGCCTGGGTACTTAGTTATGATCACCACCATTCATCTTACCAACCTCTCTTTAATCATGGTTGGCAATTTATGTGTAAATCAATGACAGAACATTGAAGAGTTAGAGAAGCAAGTCAATTGGATAAAAAAGCACTGACAAATAATATATTACCCTTGAAAATACAACCACATCTTCTCAACTACATCCAATAAGCATGCGTAAAAACACATAGGAATGCATTATATAAAATCCTTCTAGATTACTTATCAATTTGGTCTTTTGGTGTGGATAATTTTGGCAAGTTGAAGCGTACGTGTGTTGGAGACTGACAGACAAAAATTAAATACCTTTAAGAACCCTTGAACCATCTTACTTTAAACATTTTTGCAAATTGAAGTATCAACTTACTTTGTATCACTGCATGGCCTGAATACAGTAATGTATAAAACTGCGATACAATGATCATGATATGAAGTTGAACACGCTTCGGAATATGGTCACAGTTGAGTACAAGTTCAAGTACTTCGTGTAAACCATACTCAAGCGGCTCAATAGTTCTTACCTTCGCATGGCACTTGCGGCGATAAAAGAGCGGATGACATGAATCACACAAAGTCACATCGAAATGAGAGTCGACCCTTTGAGAGCAACTTCGATAGCAGACAACGCAATGCCATCGAGAGTACAGCCAGTTTCTTTTTGCAACTAGTTTCCACCTTTTGTTTTCATCAGTGCAAAGTTCGGCGGCTTTATCGTATGAATATTGCGAATCAGGATCCGAAGGATTCGCAACACACACAATTGTCGGGCTATGAAGTAACCCAAGTCTTCGACAAAGTGGTTTCCACATAAGTTCGGCCTGAGTGTATAACAGTCGACAAGTAGCCCCAAGACATGACAGTGCAGGTGCATCTAGGTATGATAACAACAGCTGCAGCATTTCTGGAGGAAGGCAGCCAAAGTATCTCCCAATATTTTCAATACCACTAGCTTTCATTGCTTGGACGTAAGACCTTGTAATGTATCGTGGTCCTGAAACTGAGATATCATCGGTTTTTTCCTTAGACTTCTGCCTCTTCCTACGTGGACCCATCTTGGAGTTTTAGAAAAAACAACGTACGGTTCGTCAGCACCTTGGAACAGAACTTTAACCAGAGATTTCCCAGGTGATAAGGCAAACTGAAAAAAAAATCTTTGTTAAGTGCTTACTGTCATATCTGCAATGAAATGTGAGTGTGTTATGTAAATGAGAGACAATTCTTGACATATGCTCACGTAATTTCTGCTGAAATTCTGTCCACTTAGAACTGATAACAGCTAGAAAACTTTGCGGCAGGCTTTAACCTTGTAATTAGATACAAGAAAACTAAATTCTGTTAAATTGTGATTGTGAGAAAATATTCAAAATGTAAACAATATTCGTTTATCTAAACACAGCTATTACATCGTAAAACTACACACAACGTCTCAATTTTACTTCTTGTGCGGGGCGCTAAATAAACCTCGAACATTTTGCACGACTGAAAATATTTCTAGTTCTATCACAATAAATTGATTAATTTCGATACAGACTTTCTTGGCGTTATTCTTGGCAACAATAGAAAGACTTCTCATGAATTAAACCATTATACAGTTAATTAACCTTCACACAAAACGTTTCGGAAAAATTTTCCATCTTGATAGCCCAGAGTTGTGCGCATAACGTGAAGTTAGATTTTATACTTGACCGGTTTAAAAGCTGGGTATTTTTTAATTTTAACACGACAGTGTGTTTTATAGTTGCTTTTCGTTTACGTGTTTATTGCCATTGGCAAGATACTATCCAATTCGATTTGTGAACTTGTTAAATAACTGTTTAATATGCACGCAACCGCTGCATATCGCAAGCATATGCATGCAACATCTTTATAATCTCAATAAACAGCAAAATGTTGCAAAGACTGTATTTTTAATCCTACGTGAATGACAGTGAAAGTGAAAAAATAGTAATAACAGCATTACTTTTAAACGTAGTCGCTGATGCGTGTTGGTAAATGTATCATGTTATTTATAAATACAAATGTCTTCCAATGAATAGCGAGCTAAACAAAATTTATTTAGACAGGTCCAAGATTCGATAACACCCCGGCTCGACAGCGATATGTAAATGTTTGGCCGCACAACAAGAACCTCATAAATATACAAGCAAAAATTTTAAAATTCATGTACTACGTTTATTGTTTAGAACATGAAAATTAAGAAGATCTTTGCTAATTTAGTCAGAGATTTAAGAAGAGAAAACTCTCCGCCTTAACCAAAATCACCGATCCCAAATCGTTCTGCGTATTCGCTTGATCTCGCGATACGAGAGAAGATCACTGGAACGAAATCACAGAAAATAAATGTTGTTAAAAAAACTCACGTTATTCCACAAAGAGTCACTTCCGAATTTAAAAATGCAAACGAAATGAATACAGTAAACATTAATCAAAGCACAAGGAAAATTTGCTACTTCTTACAAAATTTTCAAAGGCATTTTAAATTCACTCTCGATTGTAAATTCCCCCGTTCTAGCTTCGACTATTTCAAAGTTCTTCCACCGCGAAAATTAAAAATTGATATCTAAAACGCTGACATGTGGCTCGAAGAATTATGCATGAAGAAACTCTACCATTATTCAAACTTCCTTTGAATTTGATGGTTTTAAATCCAAGAAGAAAAGTTATAAACTGCTAGACTGTATGTCAAGGCCTGGTGTCTGTCTCTCGTGTCCGAAAGAAGAAATAAAGTTCAACAAGACAGGAAAGAAATACTAACTTTCGACTCTGTCTTTAACGCCTCACAGATTTCGCCGTAATAACAATTACCAAATTAGAATTTTCGTCTTGGTGTGAAGATCTAAAATATTATTCAACTCTAAATCTTTTCCTCTCAATCTTTTCTTTACGGAGTTGTTGCACTTTCTACCCGAGAGTCGGGGAATCCTTTGGTCTAATGTTCTGTCCGGGCAAATGCAAGAAATTTTCAAAACTAGAGAAGAACTTGACGCTGTTTTCTTTTCTGAATATGCATTAGTCCGTCATCAAAGAAACTAAGGCGATCGCTGAAAAAAACTAGAGATGGAGTTTATATTCTATTGACTAGAGTATTTGAACCATCCCTGTGTTTGAGTGAGATTTTACTATCAGTGTTGTAGTACTCGAAAATGTGTCACGGCAAATTTCGAACGCGAGAGTTCAATGATAAACATCAAGTATTCACAAGTTTTGCTTCTTAGTTTTCGATCATTTAGTACACGAAAAATTGCAAAACTACAGCTGAAGACTGCTGAATTTGTTTACCTGAAAGTTGTCGAGAAATAACCGAGAAATAACCTTGTGCAGATGCAGGCGAAAAATTTCTCAAAACAAAAGATCGTTGTATGGTCGGTCTTAACTAAATCACAACCATAGCTTCTCGCGTTGATCATCTTCAATAAAACTTGTGCTTACCTTAAAAGGGAACCTGGCTGATCCTTAAAGATGAATTCTTCGGTTGAAGCGAGAAGCTAAAGGGAAAAAATATTTTTAGAAGTAACAGCTTGTAATCTCTGTGCCGTCAAAGTTGTAGTGTGAAAAATAGCTAAACTTTCACCAAAGCGCGAATATTTAAATACCCCCTCACGTAACTTATTAGAATTATCCAATCAGAAGTGCGATCAATTTTCGTCTGGCCAATGAGGAGGTGCGATTATCATTTAAAATACAAATGCTACAACGCTTTGGCCCTGATGTGTTGCGGAACAATGGAATCTGACCATTGAAGACCTGGCTGCACAAAACCTGCCAAGGAATTGACTGGCCATCTAACAAGCACTTCCTTTGTTTCGCAAGATTATGCAAACTGCAGTTTAAATCAAGAATAACAATAAGATGTAAATCCTCTATTGTTGTGTATATTAATGCAAATAGACAAATAAAAACAGCTTTAAACGAAAAGATATGATCGCTTAACTCTTTTAACTCATTTCAAAGTAGATTTTAAGCTTGCAGGCTTAATATTTCCCCAGAAAATGAAGAAGAATTTTGCTTTCGAAGAAGGAAACTTTAGACAGATGGAAAATTCGCATTTACTTGGTTTGTTAGAGAGTTTATCATTTGAATATTGAGTTCTTAGAACTTATAAACGGAACTCGCAAGTGTTACTCGAATCGTTTACAATAAATTATACTGTTAGAACGTGCAAAAATTTAGACTCGAATGTTTTTTTATCAATTTCTAAACCTTGCGGCAATTGTTCAGTTTTGCTTGCCCTAAGAGTAAGAACGTGACAGAACTACTTCCATATTTTAGGAAAATTATCTATATTTTCGGGTAAAATTCTGCGAACTCCAAATTGTGCAAGATGTTACTCGAAACACTTTTTAAAAAGTTTGGCTTCTACAAATTAACTTCGAAACTGAATTAACTTGTAAAAGCAAAAGATGGTCTTGCATTTCAGTTTTTATTCAAAGTTTTCCTTTTCATCGACTTCATGTGCTTGTTAGTCTATGTCAGCTGGAAAAATGAAAGTTCTTTGGGACTTAACCAAAGACATTAACAAATAACATCTCCGATAATGCGTGGGACGCATTTAAGCAAGCGATCAATCCATCCCAGAAATGGTCGGGTGATCACAAAGCAAAACTATATCAGCGAACATTCATCATCGTTACTCATTTCCTGATTGAACTTTCTTTGGCTTACTTGCTCAACTCGTCTTATCAAAAGATGCTGTCACGTTCGCTACGTTTTCAGTGCTTTTATGGTACGGAATACACCCACCGAGTTCACGTAAGGCAAACTCTTACAGCTATATTGAACCAGTGACGCGTTTGTTTTGATTCTGTGGTAACCGAAAGCCCAAGCAATTTTAACGACCGCTGCGGTTCTAATGCTAAGAAAATTCGTTTCGCACAGATAGTTTTCATATGAAAAAAACTTCAAACTATTTATTTATTTTTTCTTTATCTAACTACAGGAGTTCAAAAGGTACAAATTTTGAAAATCTAAATCTTTCTATCCTCCTCAACGTGACGGATGTCTTTTATACTTTTTGGGGGAAATGCTAATGCTTTGTTATTTATGCAAGTAAAAAATATTTTTCTTCGGTACCCGCAAAGATTATATTGTTTCTTTTAATGTTAAGTTAATTTGAATTTTAAGTTATGTCGCTGTGGTTAGTCTTGTAATATTGTAAGCTTTAGTCAATGGCGTTTATTCATATTTAAAAAATGCCATATTTATACTTTATCCCTTCAATCCAAAGCGCCAGCAGTTCGGATATATGAGTGGAATGTCCAACCTTTGATTGGTTTTGCCTTCGAAATCAAAACAGCTTTGCAAAACCATAAATTTATAGACAGTTGTCTACAAAAGTTTGCATTTTATCTTTCGGTTTGGTTCTGCCGCTATTGATTGTAGGTTTGTTCAGATTTGTTGTTTTTAGAATTTTTTTAAAACAATTTTGTTTACAAAATAGATAGTTTTTTCTTCGAGTAATAGAGTTAGAAAATGCTTTATTAAAATGAAACCTTTAATGTTTTTAAAAAAAACTGCGAAAAGTTCCAATGTTTTTCGTAGTATTTCAATGTATTTTACACGAAAAATATTTGCAAAGACGCTATTTTTGCCAAATCATGTTTTAGCCTCTGAGTTAATGGGGGTTATTTATCTTGACACTTAATAGTTTTACAAACGGAAAAGAAACTCGCGTTCGTTGTTAATTTTGATCAAATAAACTTTGTCATCGCGGCGGAATTTCCGCTGCTTTAAACTAGAAAGAAGCATTCTGGAAGGCCGAGTAAACCTTACTCTTAAATGAATGGTGACTTAGATTTTCAAGTACTTTTTAACTTTCAGTTTCAGTTTCAGCATATTTTAATTTATAACTTTGTAATTATTGACGCATGATATTCGCAGCAGAAATATTGTATAGTAAAAATAAAAAAGAACGGAAGAAGCGATGCTTTATAAAGGAACTGAACGGGGGGCCAGGGGAACTACAAATCTGTCGAGCTAGCCACCGTGTAACTAATTATAAAAAGTACGTCTTTTAATTTATTATATTACAGTAGTGTCATGGACAAAAGAGTTACAATAGTTTGCTGTGTTCTGGAGTTGATTCGCTTACTCAAACTTGTCAAAAAGAAAAGTTTACAATGGAATTTAAACGGATTGAAACTAAAAGTTTTTAGGGATGCAGGAATCTCATAAACTTAAGGTTCGCAGTGTAGTGAATTTAAAAGGAAGCTTACCAAAATTAGTTCTTACTCTTGGTCTAAAGAAGTTCAGACTGAGTAACCTATCTATGGACATCAGATATGCTTTGTGAAAAAAGTTCACTCATCGATCCAAGCTTCAGCAGTGTCAATTTAGTAATTAATAGATATGTAAATTATACACCGTATAAAAAGAGAGAAAACTTACTGACGATTCGGACGTTAGTCCTTCGTCGGAGTAAAAGAGGATTCCTCTTTTCCGACGAAGGACTGACGTCCGAAACGTAAATAAGTTTTCTCTCTTTTTATACGGTGTATAATTCATAGATTTATTACCGTAAATTGTTTCTTTAGAAACATCGACGCAGTTCACACTAGTTTACCGCTAGTTATTTTCTCTTTCAGCAGTCTCAAGTGAGTTGTTAGTCATGCTACGTGCGAGTAATGAAACGTTGCATTTATAAATATAGTAAAGTGTGAGAATTTCAAGAAGATTAAAATACGGCATACTTTCTCTTTTATGAGAGATTCTATGATAAATGAGTAGCGGTTTTACCTCCTTGCTAAAGAGCCGATTTATTAATAATCCGTGTAAAAATTCGGATTAAGACAGACCCCTCGATCATCTGATTACTATAAGACAAAATTTCTGATTGTGTTTTAAATTTTTATCTAATGCTTAAACAGATTACGACCACGCGTCTCTAATTTTGCTGTTGCTCATGGCGGCATACATCGTGGTAGATAAAATTCTACCATAAAATAGTAAACCGCTTCAGTTTGGTATAGTTTCACCGTGAATGTTAATTATTGCACAAAGTGACTCTTTGTTCTCTTTGAGAGAACAAAAACCCACAACTTTGAAAGTCTATATGCAAAAAAAGACAGCTAAAATGACAGTTGAATCATTTATCTTCAATCTGCTGAGTACCACTTTTTACTAGGCACAGTTAGTAATCGTCAGAAACAGCTTTTGTGTCAGTAATTTGCGAGAAATGCTGCCATTTCTCTCTAATTTTATCTCAGCTCAATGAGAGACGCGAATCTTCAAAAGACGAGCTTATGAGTGTGACAAATACCCCGGATATGTCGCCAAATTCTACTCGTTTGAATACCACGTTTTTCACTGTTCAATGTTAAAATTGAAAAAAACTTTGAGGCATTAGACATTTGTAGCCCTTCTTCGGAGTGAATATGATGAACACCACAAATTTCCGAAAGTCTGTGTCTTCATATTTTTCAACGTTTTTAAACTTAAACTATTTTAATCTACTACTGTTTTTATCAACGGTGCTTTTAAATTTAATCATCATATGCATGTACGGCGTGGCAGGGTGATATTGTTTATATGATACACAACCCCCTAATTTGATAAGAGTGTGCTTTGACCTTTGCTAGAATATTTAAATTTGAAAATATTGAATCCAGTGTTAGAATGTTTATTGAAAGGAACTTATGCCTTGAATTGAACAAAATGTCGTTTCTATTGCGCAAATTCTTGTTTGCACCTTTATAGAACAAAATGCAGTGGAGTCATGTTTCAAATGAGTGTTTTCCCATATATTTTGCTCTTTTTCTAACAACTACTGACTATACAGATACAGCAGTTAGAAAACAATAGTCCGCTAGTTCAATATACACAAGGATATAACGTGAATATATATTCAACATAAAGAATGGATAGAAAAACAAAAATATATCTTGATTCAGCTATGGTAATGCCAATGGCAAAAAACCAAAGATATTTGGCATAGGTACTTAAACTCCAAGGTAGTTTCACTCCATTGAAATTTAGACAAATGATGTTTGTTCTGGTGAAGCATTCAAAGATCTAATATCGTGCATCACGCCATATTACAATTACACACATATATTGCACGGCAGTTTCGTTTTTTTCTTTCATTCAAATATTTGTGTTTTTAAGTGTTTTTTTTTTCCTGGAAATAGTGGAACTGATAACTTTTAAAAGAAAGTTCCTGGTTAAAGTATCGTTGATTATTTTAGCTGCGTGATTATTTTTCTTTTGGTTTGAAATAACTTCGCATGCATGAATTATTGGTTATTTCTAAGGGCATTAGATCAGTTCGATAAGATCCCACATTTAATCAAAAGACTCCAAATTTTCGTTTCTGGGAAACAGCATCAAAGTTTTGTAAAAAGAAATGGGTATAAGAATTTCTGTAAAACGTACTTTTGTTTGTTCTTGCTTAGGACAACTTCTGTTCGAAGTAATTGAGCAATAGAAAACGTTTTCCGTGTTTGCATAGCCTGATATAAACACGAGAGGGGTTGGGAGAATTCGAGACAGTAATGCAAACCCGAGACGAAGTCGATGTTTACATACTCTCATGCAAACACGCCTCTCGGCCAATAACAGCGCGCGTATTATCTTATTTATTTTATAAATTAATATCAATGGCTCGTTACTTTCAGTTCTTAATCTGTGGCCCAGTTTTCAGGGGATCGGAGTCAGGTTGGCGTAGTGGTCATCAGTCGAGCCATTTGTGAACAAACTACTCACGTACAGTAACTAACCCTTAGAACAGTAAACAATGATTGCTTTTACTTTTCGAATTTGAGCATTCATTATAATTTTGAAAACTTAGCAAGTTTAGATTTTATTCTTGAAAGGTCTTGCTCTAGTTTCTGACATGTTTTGTTTAACCCAAATATCTGGCCATATTATTCTCCAGAAGACACCGGGTTTAGCACAACTATCTTCAAGATGTCTTCTGATGCTTACTACTTTCAAACATTTTAAGACTTTAAAACTTATTTGAAACATACCCGGTAAGTTACACTCTTCAGTGTGAAAGGTATTTGAAGACTCTGTCCAGCTGTTTCCTTGCACTGCCCTTTTCTCCCATAGAATAACATGTTCTATCTAAACTTTAAGCTGTCCCATATAACTACCCCACATGTGATACTTACCCGGTAATATAAACCCTTCAGTGTGAAAGGTATTGCAGCCTCTTTCCAGCTGTTTCCTTGGTCTCCATTTTTCTCCCACAAAACAACATTTTCTACCTCAACTTTAAGTTGTCCCATCTCACTACCCCACATGTGATACCAGAACCGAATGCAGCCGAAACCGTCCTTCCTAACCAAGAGTGGAGTAACGAGACGAGCGACGTCACCAGGCTTTCTTGGGAATGAAGCTTCCGTATAAAGGTAATACCCTGGCAACAATCAATAGATAGAGAGAGGGTATTATACGGTGGCGCTACATCCGGGATACGAGTGACATATTTTCCATATCCTCACTAGTTAAGCTATGCTGAGGTCATTCTTTTCTTTTTTCCTTGTTTTCAACTAGTTTTTTTTTTTTATCTTATTTTGGAAACACTTATATTTCGCTGCTCTCACTCGTGACATCTTTTTTCCACAAGAAGATAAACTTCATATGTGTAATTTTCTTTGTATTACATAGATATGAATGTTTCGAAAATTAAAAAAAATTAGACGAAACTAAAAGATGGGATAAACAAAAGGATGACGTCAGCGATATCTTCACTAGTGAGGATATTGAAAATATATCACTCGTATCCCGGAGGTAGTTTCATATAAAATCTACGAGTGGCGTATTTTACAGTAAAACACTCAAATCTATGTAATAAAACATATCATTATATATTATCAGGAGCCCATAAGTACTTATTTAGTTTAAAGATTTTTACTTATGGGCTCCTGATATTATATAATATAATAGTTCACTTATTTAGAACAATTTTAGGTTTAAACATCGCGGTTATGATAATATAGGAATGTTTTAATGCATCCACAAGTTCAATGGATGGAAAAAAAGTCTGAATTTCAGGAATTCACCCAGTGGCATCTGACAAAATAATACAACACTGTTACCAAAGAAAAAAGCCTAATTTTCAAGAATTCACTCAGTGATCTTTGCAATATACAGTGTTCACGCTGGGTAGCTTTTAGCAGTATACTCCTTGTACATTTGACTAACAATAAGCGTTGAATATTTAAACATGAATTCTATTGTATATAAATGTAAAAGTACTTAGCATCTGTAATCAATCCTTATTGACTTACTACGCATATTCATAGAGATCGTTTTTCAGCCCAGTAAAAATGTGCTAGCAGCGGACGGTTTCACCCGCCTCAGTACAACAAAATATCTGTCGCCTACTTTCCACCAAAATTTATTGAAAACAAAGAGGAGGTCTCTTCTAGTTGAAACGGAAAGTAAAAAAGAAGAAGAAGAAAAAGAAGAAAAAGTGTCTTGTTTTACTTAATTCACAAAGGAAAAACTCTCACCATTTGGACTAAATGAACATAATAAACGATAAAATAAGATACTTTTATTGCCAACGAGCCAGCCGAGCGAAGACGCGAGGCTGGCGAGGCGGCAGCATTATAGAGCCGTGCGAAAGAACTA
>JAPEIX020426523.1:0-13724 GCA_026122405.2 Zoanthus sansibaricus
AAAAAATAAAAGATATTTTTTAAACCTAGAACATTTTAATAGGAAAACCAGTTGTTTCAAAAAAGTATATAATAAGGACAACAAGTTAACATCGAATCCAACAAAAATAATGACACAGCTAAAAAAAACTTTTTTTTATGTTTAACTTTGTCATAAAAATAAGCAAAATAGCTCACAAGAAAACTTATTTCTTTAGAACAGAAATATTCCAAAGCTCGATGAGGAAGGAAAAAATATAGAGGAACTCACACAGTAGGTAGTGAATAAGCTCAAAGAAATAATGATTTAACAGTTCAATTCTACAAGTATTTCTGGCCAGTAGTAGATAAGGACCTAATGAACGATAGATAACATGACGTACAGGAAAGAGTTTAAAATGAATGGCTTAATGGTCACAACTGATTTCGAAAAGGTATTTGATTCTGTTAAACTTTGGTCTCCTTAGGTTTTGCATTATCGGTGCATCTTTTGTAAAGTATAGGTAGAAACGTTCAACCGTGATATTGAAAGTTGTGCAATGATTAATGGTTTCACAAGCGATCCTCTTTCTCCATATCTGTTTAGCCTGGTAGTCGAGATACTAGCTGAACACATATGAAATGACAAAACTATAGAAGGTATCAAAATTCAGAAGGGAAAGAAAAAACAAAACTAAGTATTATTTGCAGACGATTTGACAGCTTTTTTGACAGAGTACACGTCACTTGAAAACCTGAATAAAACACTAGAAAATTTTCGGGAAATTTCAGGACCGAAAATCAATAAAATAAAACAGAAGCTTATCCTCTTGGAAGAGATCACAAAATCCTTCAGCTAAATTCCCTAACGTTAAAAGCCAATCAAAATTTTTGATATTTTATTTTGTTACGATAAAAACGTAAAAGAAGCTTCGATCACGAATTTTGTGTCATCGAAAGAATACTCAACATGTGGAAGTGGAGAAATTTAACAATTCTAAGTCAGAGACAGATTATAAAATCGCTTACCGGTATTGTTCCAAAGATTTAGATACTGTACACACATTGTAAATAGACCTTTTTAGTTACGTGGTCACGTGGTTTGAAATGGTAAACAAACAATTCAAGATGGCGAATGCTAAGCAAATTTCTGGAAAACAAAATCTTGTGGACAAAATCTCTAGGTTTTGTGCCAAAATCTACTTATGATTAAATAACGCAGCACTTAATGTACTTCGGCAAAAAATAAATAAATATAAATTAATATTTTGATCAAAATTATATCCATAACGTTACGAGTTTGTCCGCCGTATATCAGCCTTCTTATGTACTGACTACTGTAAAAGCACGCTGTTATCGCAGCCAAAAAATTTCGAGGAACCTCCAAACTTACAAAGCTCCAAACTTACAAATTCGTGTGCTTAATAGCAATAGTAAGACTAATGTCTCAAATGCAAATAGTTCATGTAAACCGGGTAAATATCAATGAAAGTTCTTTGATTTGTAAATTATTCTAAAATAAAACTATGGCTTATGGGAAAAACGTGCGTACATGTACTACTTAGCTCACATTTGGAGTGATATCAAAGGAGCTAACCAACCTGTACATCCACAAATTTAAGATAATACTTAACACTTATTGACTGAAATCAAGGGAAACAGTTTGTTTTGTGGTAACAAGACTGCCGAGGCAGAGCCGAGGGAAACATAGCAGTTGAGGGACCACAAAACATACTGCTTTCCCGAGGTTAAGGTCAATAAACATTTTATTATATACCAACTATCAAAGAAAAACAAAAAGTAGCTTTTAAAGAAGTTGTGAGCCTTTGAAATCACACTGAATTACAATTAACTTCTGGTTTTGTTATTTAGCTGTCTATAACATATTGCTGCCCGGTGAGTTTTTGGTTTCCAGGAAACAGCGAAACTTTGTCATGCACATTGATGTCCTCTCATCCATTAAGGGTAAGAGAGAAATGGACTTTGATAGTTGATATAATATGTATTATAACAAAAAATATTAGTTTCCCAGGAATCAAACTTTAAATCAAATAGTTATGGATATAAATGTTTGAATCGATATAGCTGACTAAAATGCTACATTAGGAGAATATTATGGGATTCATCAGGATAACATTACATGTATGCTTCTGGTTATGAGTGAGACAGTGACAATAATGGGCTTGCAATGTATTATAGGTAGCTGCATGTGGCTGAGATTTTGATCTAATTATTGGTCTCCATCAACTTACCTTTCAGATGTATTCCTTACAAGACATTCCATAGCATTACGTAAAACAGTGACAAACAGGATCTGCAGAACAAAACCTTTGAACTAACAAATGGCCCATTAGGACAATGAAAAACCACAGATTCTAAAACAGAAACAAACTGAAGGATAATGTACGGTCCTTCATTTTATGATTTTAAAAACATAAGGCAATGAACAGTGATAAATGTTTAATGAAAATGGATGAAGAAAAAAAGAATACAAGAAAATTGAAGAGCAGTAGATGGATGAGAAAAAGGAAGTGGAGGAAGTAGAAAGAACAGGAACTAGGAAGGACAAGTATTAAGTGGAACAGTAGAAAGAAAAAGAACTGGAGGGGAAGGAGGAAAAGTATGTGGAACAGTAGAAGGAAGAGGGTCTTGAGGGGAAGGAAAGTAAGAGGAATGGTAGAAAGAAGAGGGACTGAAGGGGAAGATGGAGAAGTGAACAGAAAAAGGAAGAGGAACTGGAGGAGAAGGAGGAGAAGGAGGAGAAGTAAGTGGAACAATTGAAGGAAGAGGAACTGGAAGAGAAGGAGAAGAAGCGAGTGGAACAGTAGATGGAAGAGGAATTGGAGAAGGACGGAGGAGATGTAAATGGAACAGTAGAAGGAAGACGAACTGGAGGAGAAGGAGAACAAGCGAGTGGAACAGTAGATGGAAGACAAACTGGAGCGGAAGGAGGTGAAGTCAGTGGAACAGTAAAAGTAAGAGGAGCTGGAGGAAAAGTAAGTGGAACAATAGAAGGAAGACGAACTGGAGGAGAAGGAGGAGAGGCAAGTGCAACAGTAGATGGAAGAGGAATTGGAGGAGAAGGAGGAGAAGCAAGTGCAACAGTCGAAGGAAGAGAAACTGGAAGAGAAGGTGGAGAAGCAAGTGGAAAGGTAGAAGAAAAAGGAACTGGAGGAGAGGGAGGAGAAGTGGAACAGTAGAAAAAAGAACTGGAGGAAAAGAAGTAAGAGGAAGGGTAGAATAAAAAGAAATTGGAAGGAAAGAGGCAAAGTAAGTGGAACAGTAAAGAGAAGAGGAACTGGAGGGGAAGGAAGAGAAGTAACTGGAACAGTGTAATAAGGGGGATGTTGAAGAGAATAAAAAAGTTTATTAAGAGAATTATGAGATGAAAGTGAAGGATAAGAAACTGGATGGTCTGGTGGAAGAATGGAGGAAAAAATTCGAAGGCAGATGGCGATTTTGTTATGGTAAGACAAAGGAGCTAGAATGAAGATCAAGAAAACAATTTTGGTTTTAAAATAAGGTTTCCAAAAAGTACAATACCATGTAACTCTGGAATATCGGGCTTGCTTCTGCAGTACATATAGCATAGAGGTGATCCACTTTTGCTTGGAGCAGACCCTAAAAAAGGTTTACATTAAAATAAACAAAACGAACAGTTTTTAAATACTCTTTGTCTGTCTGTCTGTCCCTTCAACCATCTGTATGTCCGTCTTTTATCTGTCTCTTTTAATAAATTGAATACTGTGTCGGTGTTTCTACAGAAACAATTTTAAAAAATGATAAATTTTTCACCGTAGTGGAAAGAATTTTGTGTAGTGACGCTTCAGACTGGAGTCCTTCCTCCAACGAATGTTTGGTCCCGGGAGAGGGGGGGGGGACTCCCATATGGAACTGACAGGGATGCTCGTCATCTCGCTTAGGGGTGTAAATTTTGGATTTTGGCCTCGCTTAGGGTATTCCAGGCAAAGCGCCAATATTTTAAGCCGCCAAATTTTTAAGCCAGGTCAAATTTGCTTAAGCCACGCACAGATTGGTCTCTTTTAGGGGTCACAAAAAGCTTGAGCCACGCCCAGATGGTCTCCTTTAGGGGTTATTTTCAAAATTTCCGACAAGCATCCCCGTCTGTTTCATATGGGAGTCCTTCCTCCAACGAATGTTTGGTGAGGGAAATTGTAAGCTATGACAAAATAAGTGGTTCCTCATCAGAAATTGAAATTCACAATAAAGTACTTTTTCCATGCGAACTTCATATGTTTTCAATAAACACTGACCATAAATATTTTAGCTGGCATCTGGACGTACAGCATAATGCTAAAGTACTAATATGATGAAAAACATACTGGCGACTTCCTTATCAAGGCATGAAAAAAAAAACTCACTGAAACTGAGAAACCATACACCATAAGTTTCACACAACGATATGATTGGCTCAAATGCACTTGCTGATTTATTTGCTAACAATCTTGACATTTTAGTTATACCTACAACCTTCTACAAAAAATAAAAGTGAAACACTGAGGATTTGGTACCCTCTGATCCCAGGTTTCCCGAGCTTCGCCATTTCTTCTTCGAGTTCTTCCTCCCAGAGGCCCTGGAGCGCGAGCGTCAACGGAGGCAGCGCCACGCCAAGCAGCAACGGAAGACCGCCCGGCGCCGCAAAAAGATGCCGCGGGGTGGCAGATGGGGCAGTGTGCCCAGCTGCCACCATTGGCTCGGTCAGAACTCCTAGACGTTGCATTCCCGGCCCAGTGTCCAGTCATCTTGGCGCGATGAAGGTCTTGAAGGTTGCCAAACTCGTCAGCCTGCAAGATATGTTCCTTCTGGAAACCGGTAAGGCTTCCATCTTCGAAACCCAACTCCGCAAGGATGCCCCTGAGCTGTGCCATCAACAGGTCGTGATCAACACGCCTGCGGGTCAGGTGGTCCGGTTGGACAACCAGCATTGTGAATGAAAGCTCCCGGCGGTGGGATGCAGCCTCACATTCTGCCATGAACTTTTCCTTGACCTCAGCTGCCCAAGCCTGCACCATCTGCTGTGTCTCAGCATTATAAGCCTGCTCGGCATTGGCAACGTTCCTTGCCAATTGCTGGCGGAACAACATTGCGAATCTGTCTCTAGCTCTCACAAACTACTGGTGCCAACTGCTTCGGGAAAAGAGGATACAAATATGCAGCTCACAAGGTTTCATAGCTTCTTAAGCGCAAAGCAGCAGAAATCTACGATTCGCAATCTCAAGAATCTCCCGTTTGGATTTGGGCGTGATTCCAAAGGATTTATGCCCATGCAAAAAAAAAGCATGTGTTTTGGACAAGGTCGATCGAGTATTCTTTAGCTATTGTCAAATAAATCAACGCAAAACATGGACTTCGTATTGCAGTCTCCCCCTCATAAAAGCAACATGCAGCAAAAAAGGCAGTAGACATATGTACGCTTTGCGTACCTTTTGTTAAAATGATTATGGTTTCGAAGAGCTTCAAGGGTAATAGATCAATCTGTAAATGGCTTTGCCATTTGGGATTAGAGTGCAATACATGAAATCAGTAGTTTTTTTTTTCAAACATGTAAAATTTTAGTCTTAACAAAATCTGAGCCTCAGCATTACTCTTAAAATATTTTAAATTTTGGCTGATTTCATCCTCAATATTCTTGTAAAAAAATTCGGTGAACTCGTTTTTGAAAGAACCTTTTGAAAAGAATATCAGGCTGAAATCGGCCAGACTTAAAGAACATGCTAAGAACAAACACTCAAGGCTGAGGAATAACTGAGAACTTTATTTTGTTACACTTACAGCACAACATCATTGAATCGGCAAATAGTCGATAGTGTATTAACATTGTTTGCAACTAGAATAAAATACGAGAAAATTTTACGAAAGCAGTTTGCAGGATTCGTTATTTTCTCTTTCTGTATATCAAATGTCGAAGCTCTTATCTTTTTAGATACACATTCAGTGTTTGGATAGCAGCCAGTAACTAAATTTTGTTTCATAAGCAAAACACGTAACGTTTGCGTGTGAGAAAAAAGAAAATAACCGACACAGGTGTTTTTTTTATAAGAACCAATAAATTTTTTTAAAACTAGAAAGGGAGTGCACCAATCAAATATACTGATTATATTTTAAAAAACATGTTTAAGAACATTTAAGGCTAAAATCTCTAAAATATTTAGCAACACTCAGCCTTGGTCCAAAAATAACACGTTCTTATAAAAAGACAGTGTGTTATTATAAGAAAGAGTGTGTCGGAAAATAGATTACGAAGTATTGTTTTAAAAAGTACTTCCGGCTTTAGCTCAATTACCATCAAAATCTTAAACTACGCTCATTTTGCTAAGATTCATGCACCAAAATGATTTTTAGAGGTTTTTTTATAAAATAATTTGAATAGTACGCGCGTCTTAAATGGTAAACTTAAGTAAATGTCGTTTCATAACTCACGAAAATGACGTGCTAAAATGTTTGGCTGTTTCCAGGGGAATCCGTTTGCATCCCCACTCCTGTCCCCGCAAGATAGTTTGTAAAATTAGTTTCTCTGAAGTTGTATTTTTAGGAGTTTGAGAATACATTATTGCATTTTATAGGCATTTGAGAATAAACTTAAAGTGTTTTGAAATAGCTGATTGGTCAGTAACAATTCTAATCTTATCACCCAGTCCATACACTGTATAACTGCTGCTCAAAACTAACATATGTACGATATAAGTCGATAACGTTAACAGACGCTTTAAAATATCTCTTCCTAATTTTTTCTTTACTTAATTGTTAAACTAACATTTAGTTTCATTTGTGTTTTTTTTTGTCAAAAAAATTTGTAGGCCTACGCCAGTGATTCTTGTCGGAGATTAAAGCAAATATTTTTGATATTTCAAAAGTTTCAATTTGTCGCAGAAATCAAAATTTAGAACAACAAATTATTGTTCGTTTATCTTTAAAACTAACACAAAGATACTATAAACTAAACGTGGATAAATAAGAATAACAATTGTTTTAGAAATGAGTTAAACAGCCATTTTAAACAAAAATTCATAGATTTATTATGTTTTAAACTTTTAAGCCGTGAAAACTAAAAAATTAACCATTTCTAACTGCATTAACTGTAACTTTGGTTTTTGTATGAAGAACAAAATGTGCCTATGTATCCCATATGATCTTAAAAGCAATGTTAAACGAGCTTGTTAAAACAGGGGGTGTGCCATGTCATACTTAACTTAGTTTTATTAATGTTTTGATAGGCTTTCTAAAGGAAACTTGTAGAATGGTAGAATTACAGGAATTTGGGCAGGTAATATGTTCAGACTGTCGTATATTTTGGAACTTTCACCAGCACTAATCTGACACAGAAAACCACACTGAAATGCCAATAGCAATGTAACAGACTCCGCCTGTTAAACAAGTGGTTTAAAAAAGATTAAAATGTACTACCTTAAAATACAGGGTATTCTCTTCTTACTGAAACACCTAGTGATATTACCTTTCGTAACATTTCACTTTCATTTTCAACAGCCGGCATGCATCAGCCTCAACTTCATCAAGTATAAAATATAAAAACTTCCAAGGACAAAGTTAAAATGTTGATGACATAAATGCAATAGAATATAAAAAAAATCAAATTTTGAAATGAATCATTCCTTAAAGTTATCGATTTTGTTTATTAAGGCGGAGTATACAGAATTACAGTCATTTAAAAAAAATTTGTACTATATCAGCTTATAGAACTCAAGTATTTCTAAAATGAAAAATATAAACCAGGTATTCACAAAACGTTTTAAAATAAGATCTACGTCAATCCCCTTGAAAAGCATTTTATAAACAACCTGAAGAAGAATACTTAAGTTGAGGAAAGCTAAATGCCGCAAAAGAAACCGACTTAAGTCTATAGTTTCCGACTGTCCCAACCTTATCCGCCCCAGCCATCGTGCATTGTATACATAATCCAGCAGTTTGCATTGTCGGGAGGCGGCTTTGTTTAATGACGGATTAAATTGCCGTTGAAAGCCCTGCTGGAAAACTCCTACGCCAGAGGAGAGATATAACCTCGACACAGACGACTTTTGAATTCATTCAGTTGAGCTGACCTGTCCAAAGTAGCGAAACGAAGTGTGGAAATTGTGTTAAAAGCCTCACCATCATTTTAAAGTTGACAGGTACGTGGTATTTTATCGATAAATGTTTCGTTGTGCGTCGTACTGTGCAGGGAATGCGTTGGTATGACAGACGAACAATATTTTTTAAACGCAATGGTGTTGTGTTGATTCAGTAGAAACTCAAAGTGACATTTCTTCATTCAAGAGATATTTAGCACTAGTTCAGCAGCGCTAAATTATTTTTGATTCAAAAATGTTCAGGTTTTTGATTTTTGAACTTGAAATGAAATAGTTAATTAGTCGAATTCCAGGAAACGTTACATATAAAATCCCAATTAACGTTGTAAATAACGAATTAAGTCACCAACACAACAGCTTTCCACAATTCAGTGGCAAGATAATGAAGATGGTTAATGTGGATAGAGTTACTCAGACCAACGAAGTCTTGATGTCAACCTGGTTTTCCGATCCCTGAAAAAACTAATGTTTTGCGTTTTTTTTCGGACGACATTATTTGGAGAAGCAACAGATTGTCGGTGGCCACCGAACAAATCGTTCTAGCTATACTTCGACCTGATCCGAAATCCTGGTTTTGCGACAAATATATGCAAACATTATTTCAAACAATTTGGAAGCCATTCTGTCCAGTTTCCTTGGGAAGTCATACGAATGTTGCTTTTGTAGCTAAATTTAAACGTATGACTGTGCATAATGTAACCTTGATTTCACAAAAGTGTAGTACATATACTTTTATTCTTTTAATTCATACAGTTAGCGGTGCTTTTCTAAACTTCTCCATCTTTGTCTCATCTGAAAAAATACATCTGTTTATGTGAATAGAATAAGTCTCTATCATTTCGTTACGGTTCATACATTACCGAAGTAAAATTCTTAGACAGTCATAACCACAACTTCTCCCTGGTTTTAAGCCATTGGTTAATATTATTGTTCAACTATGAATGGCATTTTGATGGAGGAACATTTAAAAGATACGTTCATAGCTGCATTATCCTTTTGTTTGTTTTTACTTTTTGCAATGCAAAGTTCTATAATTAAGAACTGTGAAAATTCCGAAGATATATCAACTTTTTCTTGCTGTCTGTGAAAACCGTTTACAATAATTCCGTAAGATTCTTTTGTGTTTTAAAAAAATCTGTCTGTAAAAACTTTGTTTCACTGATCAAATGTCATATGGTTTCACGCCATTTAATTATTTATTTGCCTCTGCTTTCCAAATAACCATTAGCGCCATCCAACACAGGTTCGGAAACTTTACATGAGCCAAATAAAAAGTTATGCTAGGATGCATTCTTTTTACTTCTAGAAGTAATACAAAATCGAGAGAGATTTAGTCTTTGTTTAAGAATTTGACTTAAGCACATGATCAATGTTAACTTTGAAATCGCAAAGTTCAATAAAAAAATGCTGTTTTTTTTTAAAAAAAAAAGGATGTTGTTTTGCGCTGTTAAAACAATTGGAGATATTGACAACTTCTTGATTGATCACTCCCATGCGACTTCGCATATGATTTAGATACATTTAAAAAAATGAATTGGAATTAGAAAAATGGGCAAACCTTAACTTTTTTAAGTGATTCGTGAAACTCTATCGACACATTTTCATTCTATTTCAAATGGAAACATCCAACCTTATCTGGCAGATATACCGTTAGTCTCTTTCCAACAAGAACCAGAAGAGTTTCAAGGCCAACGAAAGGCCATCGACACGCAAAGTTATATAATAGTGTGCTTTATCTGTTTTTCATCAAACGAAAAAAATCATTATGACTAATTTAAAGATTTTGCCATTCAAAAGAACAATCAGTGATAAACAGGTTCGGTTTTGTATCAAACATGTAGAGTTTCTTTCGAGTGTACGTTCATGATTAACATACCATGCTAAGTATTCATTAGTAAATTAAAGAGGATTTTGTGTTTTGTTTGGGTCAAGCAGACACCTTTTAAGACGTGTTGATTGCAAGGGATCAGATCGTCTTGCTATTTTAGAATGAAAAATATTCTAAATGGTGGAGAATAATTTTTGGAATGTACAGAAAGCTATCTGGAGTTTTTTTTCGGTTTTCTACTGTGCCTGACCAACAATTTGGTTCGTCTTCGTGTTTTCATTTGCATTGAGACAAAACATATTGTTTTGTGTAATTAGAAAACTATTTCATCGTAAGTTTATTAACTAGCCATTCTAAAAGTGGCAACAGCACGAGTTTCATTACATGAGTCTGGGAGAAAGTGAATCTTTTTTTCCATTAAGAAATTTTTAGTTCAAAATATTAGTCCTCATAAGAAGTTGTTAAGGTGATAAAAAAAGACGTAGCTGAGAGAAGCTATTTCCCCTTGCTGTAATTCGCTGAGGTATTAGGGAACAGGCGAGCAGCCATACAAACCATTATTTTTGGTGACCATAAAAAAACCCCGGTAAATTGTGTTCAGTATCAACGAAAAGAACGCTGTAGAGGGCAATAAAATACAATGAGTGACAGTTTAGCGGGTGTAACTCGATTTGAGGGTAATATAATGTGTTAATTAACTCATTGTTTTGTTTTACTAAAAGCTTGCACGTGCAAATGCTCTCCATTCCCTTGAAATAGATAAAAATTTTGTCCGCTTCCATAGAATTGACTTGAAAGCTAATTAATAAACGTCAAACGCCCCCTTAAAATGTTTTAGTGTGCTTGGTGTTAAGTAGTTAAGTCGTGCAACCCTCTGTAATGAAGTAAAGTAATCTATTCTATCTGTTCAGGTTAACAGAAGGTCCAGCATTGCAGCCACAATGAACGCCATCAAGGAAACTATTTTAGTTTTCGTCAGTCTGTGTTTAACCGCCAATGCAGAGAAGTGTATTCCTATCGAAAAATCTGTCTGCAAAGATATTGGCATTCCATTGATGAGGGTACCTAATTTTGTAGGTCACGACGAAGACGACGAAACGGAAATCTACAGAGAGCTCGGAAGATGGCAACTTCTAATTGCTAGTGGGTGTCATGAGGGACTTACTAAGTTTCTCTGTTCCATGTATACTCCTATTTGTTTGAGAGTACCAATTAAGCCTTGTAAATCCCTATGTCAAGACGTACGGAAAAACTGCGAACCGCTAATGAACATACATAATTTTTCGTGGCCTAGTGTATTCAATTGCAGCAACTTTGAGGACAACAGCTTGTGTGTAAAACATGGTAAGAAAGATATTTGCCTTTCCTTAGAGTATTACTATTACACACTGTTTCTTTTTATGAGAATGTAGGATATTATGTATAAATCACGAGGCTTAGGAAATTTCAAGAGGTTTTTAAGAATTATGCTGAGGCTCAATCACTCGATCCTTGTGTTTGTTTTCTTGACTATGGTACTACCCCCGGCTTTTATATACACTTTTCTTTTATAAGAACAACTTTATAGGAACAATGAGGCTCAGATTGACCGAAAATTAAGAACAAATGAAGAACAAGCTCAGACTGAAGCGAAAAAATAGTGAAAATGTTTTTAGTTGAAATTTTACGGAATCTTGTATAACTTTTACGTTCGCAATGTGCACGGTAAAAACACAGAAGCACCGTTTCACATTTAGTATATCTACTACTGTCCCAAATGATACACGTATTCATGTGATACTAAAAATTCTTCAGACGATCAGCTCTGTTTTTCAATGCCTTGTCTTTTTGTTTCGATATTTTTCCTAATTTCAAACCGCTCACAGAAATAAGGAAAAATTAAGAACAAATTGATGCTGAAACAGATAAATAATTATGAACAATGAGCCTCAGCAAAATTTATTGGTTCATATAAAAAAGAGTATGTATAGTTTTTGACAACTGCTATAACTTTTGCAACCCTATGCATATGGTACCTAGTTTTATGCCAGGAACTTACCCAGTGTCATCCACAACAGGCAACTGGTCATAACCTTCTCTGTAGATTGAATGCAAAACCAAAACAATAGGTTTCTACTCATTCTTTATTTCAACTTTATGAGATTACTGTGCTGCAAAACTGATAGAGAAAAGGAGGGCAGAGGACCTAATGGAAATATTAGGATTGAAGGAAACAGTGGTTCAGATAGCAAAGGCAAAAGGGAGATGGTACGGGCATGTGTTGAGGAGGGATAATGGGCATGATTTGAGAAAAGCGTTGGCTAGAAGTGCAGGGCAAGAGGAAGGGAGGATGACCAAAATAAACGTTGAAGATACAAGTGGAGAAGGAGAACAACGGTGTTGGTTTGGAGAAAAAAGGATGCCATGAATCAAGTGATATGAAGAGTGGGAGTTGGAGAGACTGCTACCAAAGTAGGGTAAATCCAGCCACCCCCACTTACGGGAATAAATCCGGATCAAAATTGGGTTGACTGATTGACTCTATGCAACCACTTTTTAAAGAGATATTGCAGTAGGTCCAAAATACTTAAAACAGCTCGGGGCAAAACCGTTGATTAGCCATACCACATTCCCCGTAAAATCTCCATTAGATCACAGGACCAATGTTTAACTCATCGCTCTCATATTTCCAGAAGATATGAGAGAATCACTGACTCATGGGTTCAAATCCCATGAGTCAGTGATTTTTCACTGACTCAAAATTAAAACAAGCATTGGTTTCACTTAATGCGATTAATTCCTTGAGGATGATTGAAATATTCAATCGAAACGCTATATCCTCTTACATTACTGTCTATTAGGTTTATTTTACAAAACAATCTCAATATACCTGTACACCTGTGTGCTTCAGTTTTTGTAACCTTATGAGAAACTGGCTAATGAAGGGAAAGATGTAAACAGATGTCCGTCTATTGTTAAGTTGAGAAATCGTTAAGTTGAAAAGGACCAAAAAATGAGGACAACCTATGCTGGAATGACACTATGTAATATGCGATAAAAAGTATGCTTTGGATAGACCAAAAGGAAAAAAAACCCTGACAATCCAACCTAACCCAATTGTTTGGAATTTGCTTGTAGATGATGATGATGATGATGTAGATGATGATGATGATGTAGATGATGATGATGTAGATGATGATGATGATGTAGATGATGATGATGATGATGATGTAGATGATGATGTAGATGATGATGATGATAATGATGTAGATGATGATGATGTAGATGATGATGATGATGTAAATGATGATGATGAGATGATGATGATGCAGATGATGGTAATGATGATGTAGATGATGATGATGTAGATGATGATGATGATGTAGATGATGATGATGATACCTTGGTGAGGTAGAGAACCAGCTCGCTTCATTCATGCTTTCCTAGACGTACTTCACATAATTATGATATTCCCAAGCGCCCTAATCTTTACTACGTCCTTATATACTGATGCCCACGTCCTTACTAAGTCTTAGGGTTAGGGCACTAGAATATATCCGTGACCATTGGGAATATCTTATGTGAAATACCTACCAAAGTTTTGTATTCAGACTTTCTCTGTTTTTTATTGGATATGAGTGTTTTACTGTAAAATAAACCACTCATAGATATGAAACTACATCTGGGATATATGAGTGACATATTTTCCATATCCTCACTAGTGAAGATATCACTGACATCATTCCTTTGTTTTTCCTTTGTTTTTTGTCTATTTTCTTTTATTTTCGAAACACTCATATCTATGTAATAAAAAGAAAATTACACATTGGCTTGAACATATGAAGTTTATCTTCT
>JAPEIX020427070.1:0-13722 GCA_026122405.2 Zoanthus sansibaricus
TTCATTTTTAATCCAGTGATATATTCACTTTTAGATACCCATCCCCCCCTTTGGTTTGTACCAAATAATAATTCTTTTTTTTTGGGTGTACTCTCCCCTTAACAAACTTGTTCATTTGTATAAAAGATGCATAGGGGTGGGGTGCAAGTCTCCCACACCCCCACTGTTGAGTTGCTTGTTTCTGTGCCACTTAAAAAGAATACTTGAAGCTAAAACGTAAAAGTACGTCACGATTTATTGAATGTATTAAATGCATTTTCTCAGACGAAGCTTACCTTTAACTTCACTTAATACTTTAATTTTTACAGTAATCATTACGGCTGTTCACGGAGTTGTATGCTTCGATTTATAGTATATACGAGGTATTCAGTGAATCAGTCAACCGCCATCGTCTTTATCGGTTCACTAAAGTAAGTGATTTAAACTAACCGTCAGTGTTATTCTGTTACAGATGCAATGTATTAATGTTTGTACTTTAAAACTTCTTTCTCTGTTTTACCGTATCGCAAAAAGCATGGATCCGCAACTGCTCAACCGACCATTGATATTTTATCTGCCTTTCTGTTCTATATCTTTAATGCAGCACTGCCACTGATAAGACGAGACCTTTTTATAGTAGGTCTTAACTGATTTGAAGATTTGAAATATTTTATCGAATCTAAAATTCCCATTTTGATTCATAAAAATAAGGCATTACTATCTTATTTCAGAGTGATTAAACGAATTTCATGAGTTGTTGATAATTAGCTCCACTTTGACACAAAGTTTTGATCTTTAAAATAAAAAAAACTACCAGTGGCAGTGGAAGTTATATAGACTCACACGATAAAATCCGTGTGAAGTAGATCTGCGTTCATATAAACTGTTATTCATGTGTGTCATAGAATACCAAAACTTACTGTGACTTTGTTCAGTAGTAAATAGGTTAAAGACGTTAAAGAATATAAAATATTCTCTGGTTCAAAATTTTAATATATTTGTATATCAAAGCTTTCAAATGTTATACAACAGCGGTCGCACTGATTTTCGCCAACGTATTGACTGCGAATTATAAGACGAAAACGTCAAAAACTTTTTTCCTTGTTGCGAAACAATATAACGAGTGACAAATTATTTGGATGGCGAAATATTGTCATTTGAGCTCATTGGCGCTTTAATTCATTCGGTTGTTCACGATTCGAAACAGTTGTGTCATTTAGTTTTGGTAGCAAGTGGTTAAATTGTGGTAGTTCACAACAGTATTTAAAAAAAAGCTAATGCCAAAAAACTGCCCTCCCTCAATTAATTTTTGGAAAATTTTGACAATAAACCAGGAAAGTTTTTAAATTCAATTTTTTTTAATGCTGCAGCTGATATTTTATAAGGAACAGGAAATAGAGTCATACGTGGTATCAATATTTTTCCACTTTCTGGTTAACATGTGCTGTTAAATATATTGTAGGCGAGCATTGGCACTCAACACTTTTACGGACTGCATCAATCAAGACTGCTGAGCAATTTTAAACTCTTGAGGGGTAGGGAAGGGGAACAGTGAAAAATTTCTCAAAACATTTTCCTTCCTCGGAGCGAAGACTGCATGCAGAACTTTTTCCCAAAAATTGTCATTCTAGTTCGCCACTCCTTTTAAACAATTATATTTTCTCTTTTATAACATTTCAAATGAGCAATTTGTAAAATATAAGGGAATGCGGAGCCGGTATATAAGGACCTTAACCATAGGAAGGCTTAAATCTCCTTCCATTTTTTGCATGGTTTATTTCTTTAAGGACATTGAAAAAACGCAATTATGATAAACACAAACGTTTTCGCTCAAGATGAGCACTTTATGTTAATGATTATGGACAATGAGCGTACGAGCATTGTTAGGAGATGCCCTTGAGAAAAAAAAACGTGAAACGAATGTAATTTTTTTATTTAGGTTTGATCTGCGTTCTGTGATAAACATCGCTTCGAAAGTTTTTCCAAACTGAATCCATGACTCGCTGAAAAGCCAAAATTTTCCACTGGAGAGTGAGGCCTGGGTGGTTTACAAAGTTGCGTGCAGGCTTTGAAAACATTTCTGGGTTTTCATGTTCTCCTGTGTCTGCTCTAGAAACTTCCATGCAATTTCGCCAACGGAGGCTGAGTTACAGGACGCGTACGTGCAGCCACCATCACAAACAACATTTGATGAATGGTTGGCCATGGTTTTGTCTGCAAAGTTTGAGAGAATTCTAGAGAAGGTCAAAACCCTTGACTGCGATTCTGGTTTTTACTGATCTGTTCTCAAATTCTCCCAAACGTTTTCGGTTTTCACCAGGCTATGAGGGCACGAAAAACGGGATTACCTCGGTGTAAGAACCTGTGAGGTTCACGAGTGACGTAGAAGAAAGAAAACAAGGAAGTCAAAACAATAGATAGGAGGAACATAATAGTGACAAAACAAAGAAAAATCTTCACACTTACAGGTTCTTTCACTGAGGATGAGCCCGGAAATCATGTTTTATTTCTTAAATGTCGAATGAGAAAATTCATTGATATAGTTGCGTTCGACGTTAGGAAAACGCAATCATAATCTTGCGCAGGCAGAAAAAATTTCGATTTTGTGGTTGATCCAAATCGACGCCATCTTGGATTTCACGGAGAGAATCTGGGTGGAGGTCGTTTCCAGAAGACTGGCCTCGTGCGAAAAAGTCTGTACTACAGAGGAAGTTTCATCATCATTAAGGTTTATCATATAGGTACTAAATGTTTTTGTTCATAGTTAACCAAGCATTAAAACTAATTTACTTTTGAGCAAGCGGGCCCTTGTGCGTGATACTCAAAGACAGGGTTGCCGACTTGATCCATGAAACACCGATTACTTTGAATTTGAACATTGTTCGTAACTCAAAGACAACAGAACAGTTTATTATTTGACTTCTTGTTTGTGCGTTAATAACTGTAGTTACATGTACACAGGACTAAGTTTAATCCCTCTAGCACGGTGCTAGAAAAATCACCTTCCTATCCAACCTTTGAACTATCGAACGCAGTTCACTAATTTATGATTACTACTAGTTTTATCAATATAAATCACATAGGATGGCCAGCTTAGAAAAAAAAGTCACTTTATTTATTCGGAATTCAGACTTCCAGTTTGAAGAAAAGCGTTTTGCTTGATGTAGAGATGTTAAAATTGTATTTCTCTTCGAGGCTCTAGGTGCTTGTTACAACCAGCGCACTGACAATTCTCCCGTTTTTTTTTGAACACTGAAGTTGAAAATGAGTTTTGGATGAAACGTAGCTCGGTCTCAAGAAAATGGGTCAGGTTTTCTTCTGCTGTAAACTTAATATTTTTGTGATATAGTTTATAGAATTAAAGAGATTGTCTGGTCCTTCTTGGATTTTCTTGTAAAAATATCATCGACATAAATCGGTCGTAAACGGCGGGGATTCGAGGCCTAGGAGTGACTAAACGTTTCGTTCGAGCTTTACATTGATAGGTGTATTACACGTCTTTGATAAGTTCAAGAGGCTTAACTAATATATATTCTAACAATTACTGTCGCATCTAAATCGACAGCTCAGATGTTAAATTATAACTTATACTTTCCGTAGTCTAGGCCAAATCATGCTTTTGGCATAATGGAGCTCCTTTTGGATTCAAGGGAATTCGACGTGTCTCCACTAAATGGGTTCATCCCCGAGAAGCCTCCTTTGGTAAGTTGAATATTGAAACGTGTAGTTTAGAATACTGCGCAAAATAAAAACTACAATCAGATCAAAACTAGCATCCTCCGCAGCCAACTTGTTCAATATTCGTGACAAAGCTGTAAGAGTGTTATCCCAGATTTAATTCCCTCTACTTATCTCAGTTCGGAGTAATATTTTCTGATGGATATATGCATTAATAAAAGTACTAAACAGTTATGCCATGAGAATGAAGTAATAAGATACAGTCCACCCGCCGCACTAGTTTGATAAACTGTACGGAAAATGTCATTATTGTTTTAAATTTCATTATTTACCTCATCAAGTATGAACAAAATGTACCAAATATGCGAAAAATTGGCCAAGAATTGTTACTAAGTAAAGAACCGTAAAGCGAAATTCAATTACGTTACATGGCGACACTCTAGACTCAAAGAAGGCCTGGCTGAAATAATAGTGCCAAGCTATTGCGGTCATCATTTATACAGAAGTGCAATGGGTACAACGCAACTACGGATATTTTTGTATCACACAAATATGCAGCTTGGTCCATAATAAACTGTTTGTTCTGCTTAAATATACATGTATCTGTGCCTAATAAATGGCGTGAAAAAAATAGTCTAATAAACGTTGTTGTTGTAAATGTGTTAAAGATGGGTATTTGATCAAATAATCGTCTTTACTGGCTAAAAAACGATTTTCTGTAAATAATGAATAATGATTAATGAAACTTAAATGAGCCGCGTCACTTTCTGAAAACCCTGGGACGTGGTATTCTATTTACTTTCATTCTCATGACCTTAAATCAATTCCCTCAATGAATTAAAGAATCGAACTCAAAAAAAACGGAGGGAAAACAAGTTTCAGTAACCTGATAAACATTGGGAATCGAGATATACCCTTTATATACCTTACCATTACCGCACAAAATCTTATGCACATGAAAAAGTTTCAGCTGTATTGTAACTCACTACTGCTCCTTACGGAGTATGAGTATTCGCAAGCCTAAAATGATGACTTTAAGATTGATAACGGATGTCTGTCAGCTTATCGTAAACTTTCCATAAACATTGTAATATATTTTGATAAAAAGAAACTTGTTTCATAGGAGCGTTTAGGTTCGTACTTCAAGCCTTGGGAGCACCTTGCTGGCTCTTTGGCTAAACTTGTCAACTGTGGCGAGATCAGGAATGCAATACATGACGTGAGTTGGTTTTTTTATAGTGAGGAGCATTCAACCTTTCATGTCAATTTTACCAAATGAAATACGAAATACGATTTGCAGCGACAGAATATTTGATTGTGGCCACATTTTATTCCGTTCACTTTTTCTTTATTTATTTGGTTTTTCATCAAACATTTCTTCAAACATTTCATGATATAATACCGCCGCATGCTTAAATCCATGCTAAAAACAGGTTAAATACTCTATGACAACTCTGTCATTTATCAGATTTGTAACACCCGATTAAATACGGCAGGTCACAGGTCAAGGGTATGTAAAATTTTAAAAGTTATCAATTTTTCTCTGGCACTCTAATGTATCGATCAATTCGCCACTTCAGCATGCCTTCCGGGCAACCTCCGGGCTACTCCCGGGCATTTGAACTCTTGAAATTGCTGTTGGTCAAATTCCCGACCCTTTGGACAAGATCGCTAGTCAAATGCTTGGCCACGTGGAAAGATTTGAGTTCAAATGTCCCCGTCCCCGGGACTAGAAAGAAATTCATTTTTGCTGATATTTTCTTTTAGTTTAACGGCTGTAATCTTTTCACTGACAAGACAATTTTTAAATGTGCATTAAATAATTAAAGTGGAGCTAAATATTAAACTTTAACATAATACACAACTCCGGCTGAACAGCTTAACTTTATATGCTGTATATATAGTCAAAATGTTTGAAAAATCTACCCTAAATTATAGTGGATAGTGAAGGCATTGAAAGAAGTAATTGAGTTAGAAGAATTTTGGGGATGATATGACGGCCAAACCGTCACTCCAGACCATGCGAAAGTGCAACTTGGTTAGGGGGGGACGGTTTGGCTATCAACTTCAAAATTAATTTTTAAACTTTACTAAAATTCCCCCAAACTCAAATTTCTCTTATAAAAGCTTCATTTACAAAACCTATCTCCTCCCTCAAATCTTATCCAAAAAATCTCAAAATATTCATGAGGCTCCCTTTTTATTCAATCTGTGATGTGATAATCGGATTTTTCACATTTCAGAATAATGACGGAGACATCATCAAAAATTTATATCACTAAAAGTAGCGAAAAAATGGTCTTAGGGTAAAGAGTCCTCTTAAATTAATCATAGGAAAACAAATAGAACAATGTTAAAATTAGTTCAGTAGCTAAAATACATCTATTTATCCATGATAATTTTTTTGTTTGTAGTTACCCCTGTTAGATCATACAAACTTGGAAACAAGAGAGGAATATCTGAGAGCACATCTGGTGTTGTCGGCCATCTCTCATGCTTACGTTTGGTGCGAGGGCGAAGATGGAGCTGCTAAGGTATTTGCTAAATCTAAAAGTTATCATAGGTTAAGGTACTGCGTTCGATTTTAGTTATCCCCATAGCTAACTACATACTGAACCTATTAATGTACGGCGCTGACTCAGGACTTCTAAATGACGCCATTTTGATTGTTGTGAGCTGGGTAAACACGCCGCGCTATCACGATCAATGTTGTATGAAATGTTGCACCATGTGTCTGCGCCTTTAGTCTTGTAAACGTTTCATGTGCAGTTTTATTGAAAGGAAAGAAAAACCATGTTTTACTAATGGCTGCGTGCGTACAGTAACATCATAAATGAGTAATTATCAAATATTATTGTGCGTTGATTATCATGATTGTAAATGACAAAACCACTTTTGCAGCACATACAAGTGTGGTAAAAAAAGATTAATTTTGCAATTTGTATAAGAATTTTCTCAGTTACAAAATAACGACATTAGATGGCTTGGGCTGCCTAAGTAACAGCAAGCTTTACTACTGGCCCTAGTTCGACCCTCCGCCGCTATGCCCATCCGATTCTTGTGTTAAAAAGAAAAAAAAAACTTTATTTAAAGCTAATATCTCCAAGTTTAACACAAACATGACACAATTAGAAACCCCAACTGGTAGGAGGCAAACCAGTTGGCTCTTTACAAAGCGTGGTGAATATGACTCAAGGATCACCCAGGACAAATCCAGACAGTGATCAGAGTGAGATTTGAATCCGGGACGTCCGCATGCAATTCTAGCACCCTGACTACTGAGCCATGCTGCCTCCACGCTGCCTGCCTCCTCCACACTGCCTGCCTCCTCCACAATGCCTGCCTCCTCCACACTGCCTGCCTCCTCCACACTGCCTGCCTCCTCCACGCTGCCTGCCTCCTCCACGCTGCCTGCCTCCTCCACACTGCCTGCCTCCTCCACACTGCCTGCCTCCTCCACACTGCCTGCCTCCTCCACATTGCCTGCCTCCTCCACACTGCTTGCCTCCTCCACACTGCCTGCCTCCTCTACACTGCTTGCCTCCTCCACACTGCATGCCTCTTCCACACTACCTGCCTCGTCCACGCTGCCTGCCTCCTCCACACTGCCTGCCTTCTCCACACTGCCTGCCTCCTCCACACTGCTTGCCTCCTCCACACTGCCTGCCTCCTCCACACTACCTCTCAAGTTGCAAGAACGTCTTTTTGAGGTATTAAAAGGCATGAAATATGTAATGGGAATGAAAGTGAGTTTTTCTTGCACCCAATCTTTATACAACATTGATTATTCGCTGCATATCGGGAGCAATTAATTTACGGGTTGTTTACGGCCTTGAAGTTTTTGACGACCATTGCATTGACTGCACTACAACACTCTGAATGTTCCGTTGCCGAAGAGATCTTTTTTGTTGGTATTTAGTTTTAAGTTTATAGATGTTTTTGGAGGTATGATCTTGTCTATCATGAAAAGTGTTTAAGCCTGTTTCCAATATAGACGTAAATCGTCGCAAACAATTGCAGAGAGATGGTTGCGTGCCAACGCAAATAGTTTCTATCTTTACGGCTTGTTTGCGATCGTCGCATCTTGGCTGGAATAAATGGTAAAATGTATTCCCATTAATGCAAACGATTTGCGTTGGATCGCAAATATCCCTCCGCAAACTGTTTGAAATTGTTTGCGATGATTTACTTCAATATGGGAAACAGGCAGTAAAAGCGTTAGGATCCACTTAGGATTCCTTTCTCGGATTTTTCGTATTAAGAAACTGATCTTCAATTTTTTGACTTTTGACATTAAAAAGTCTTAAATTTGTTGGCTTCTGAGCCACAGAAACCGTGGTTTGTAACAAGTAATTGTTAATAATAATTTTGTCACTTCGCAAGATACAGGCCTCCTGGAATAACTAAATTAGCTAACGGAGCCAGGGGGTCGTCGCGTGTACGTATTTTAATATGAAAATTTGTTGTAAAGGACCTCCCTGAAAACCACTCAACGTGACGGGAATATCCTCTTAGAATATGTGTTGTTGTTATTATTATTATTATGCGTCTCAAATCACAGCAATATCATGCTAGGAGTTCTTGCGCAACCTGCAACAAGCAGCCTCAGCAATCCAAAACTTGTCTCAGTATCCGGGCTAATATTATTATTACTAGCGATTTCTGTCAAAAGAGAAAGTGCTGCGATAACAATGTCTTCCGATATATGCATTGAACATCAAGTTTTATTTAATGGACTTTTGCAGCACCTTGTCATTGTTGACTTTAGAAAGTTTATGCTAGCATATCAATGAAAGCTGGATTTTGATCTTAAATCTTACAATGTCCATTTAGTAAAGTCTAAATAGTTTCTATCTAAAAGTTCTTATTTATGAAGTATTAGGTACTGTATTAGACAATTACACTGAGACAAGATATGGTTTTCTTTGTATTTGCCTTTTCTTTTACTGTTCTGGTTGAATGATAGCACCTAAATAATTACGGAATGAGAACTATTAGGCAGTTACTATTGTGATATGTTTTATAGAGAGCACACTTAATCTGTTAAACAATTTGAAAGAAACATATCGTTTTTCTGGTAAATATATGTTTGTAAAAGCAAGAAAACAACACAACGAAAACTTTTTATGAATGTCGCATTGAAATTGACATAGCTTTTCCGTGCAACGGTTCGACAGGCCGCACAACTACAAAATACAGTAACATTATTTTAAAATGCTTTCTGGTTGAAACAAAACATTTTGAATGAAAAGACCTAAGGTTATTTATTTTGTTGGTTTATAAAACAAACGCAAATAACTTCTTTGTATTTGATGTTTTAATCGTTCGCAAACCGCAGACTTGAGACCATTCTATAAATATATGACTGTCTAAAAATATTTTCACACGGTCAGACAACATTCAAGATAACATATTAAAAAATACACATACCGTATTTTCTCGTCAAGATCATAAACAATCTTTACAGTCTTTTATCTTTGATGTCTTTGAAAGAATCCTGCTTCTCAAAACTGCCATCTCGTTTTCCCTCAAACACCATATAACATTGCCGATCTTACACAACACCGATAAACCATTCCTTTCATCTTAAGCAAGAACCTTTTTGAGTGCAGCAACTCTTTACATTCCTTGAACTTCACTCACCCAATTTTTGCTCTTGCTGTCACATTCTGCATTCACCCTATCCCCCAACTAACAGTAGCATACATGTACCAGCATTTCCATTTCTTCACACAACTCTTCCATCATTTCCACTAATCCATCAACTTGCTTCTTGCATCTTCCACACACAAAATCTCTCCCAGACCTCGGGGTCACCCTCTTTACTTTCTCGCATTTTCCATAGATCAATTTCACATATAACACTGAATTTGCCATTACATGCTTCTCACAAATACCACATGGATCTACCTTACTTACTGTAACTGGTAAAAGCGCTATTCACAGCAGACGGAGATGGAGCTAACATTTCTTATTTCATTTGCAAGATCTTGTAAGTAGTAATTTTATTTATTTAGTAACCAAAGAAGGCAGCAGATTTAAGTCACATACTATAGCCATGTGGCCATAACATGAGGGGAATGGACATTTTTATCATTATTTTTTCTCACCTCTAGCAGTCCTCCATGTTCTAAAAAATAATCCTCCTTTACAAATGACCCTAGTTTTATGGTGAGTTGATGCCACAACCTGCAGATTATTTGATTTCATTCACAGTTTAAGTTTCCCAAATATATAATTATTATTAATAAATCTAATAATTGATTATTAGTTTTTACAAAATATCAATAAAGTTTTAGCAAGTATTTCAAACCTATTTATCATGGCATTTTCTGTTGTGTGAAAAGCCCAGTTTTTGAGTATTTGTCCTTCATCATGGTAACCTTGCTTGAGGGTTGTTTCAACAAAATGAAGACCTAAGACCAAAGTTGTAAGAGTGGACTGGTTAGGAAACTTAGCAAACTACAAAGCAGATTACAATGTTTCTTTGTTTCATGTTGTGTGCACGGTCAAGGTAAGGAACTTTTGTTCTATGTGTGATACTTCATTAGCCTATCGGCTGCTTGCTCATTTACATCTCAAGCCTATGTGTGCACGGTCAACGTCATATTTCAATAGGGAAAAGGAGAACAATAACATATAACAAAGAAAGTCATTAAGTTTCCAAACCAAAAGACCCCATTGCTTTTGTGTCAGTTTGTTTTTGAAAAAAAGCTTTGACCTAGTTTGACTGTCTCTGGTTTGACAGGTCAGTAACAAATCTTTAGTTTGTTTTTGCCTTTTGGGTCATAGGTCTTCGTTTTGTACAACAAATACTCGAGACATCAGCTTCTAACATGACAAAACTTTATGGTGACTGAAAGATTGAATCAAGAGTGGATTACTTTACACTTTATATTTAATCTGTTTTGGTATCATCTTTAAGTATAGGCAACGTTATTATATAAATACGCATAACAAAATAAAAACCTCATTGATCAATGGTCAAACCCAGATATGTAACAATCAATACAAACCGCAATTACAGTTAACTCTATGCTCTAAACATTGCGCCTTGAACTATTTTTATGTTTAAAAAGACTAATTCTGCTCTTTTTGTTCAAATGAATTAAGCAAAAAAAAAAAAAAAAAGGTTTGATAATTGTGACGACTAAGCAACTGAATTAAAACCAAATCCAAGCTAAACGATATTCATTGCATGTATGATATAAGTTCTTTCCAAGAATTCTGTTACCAATAAACAGAATTAACTATCTGCTTTATTCAACGACTTAAAACAAAAAGTATCTTTAATCATATTAAAACAAATTAACTCATGGAGTGACTAAGCAAAAAACAATCAAAATTTACCTTTTATCGTACAGTTCCTGCAACTTTGCCCACTCGGATGAAAGAGGTCCATTTTCGCTTTGTTTTCGTGCTATAAAACCCTTAACGTCCCTCATTTTGCAGTAAAATCTAACTAATAATTCTAAAATTTCTCTGAACCTCGAATTTTGACAAAATTTTAGTATAAGCTATGGTACTTGTGGTCAGCGGACCCACTTCTAAGTATTCTATACTTCGTGTATGCAAACTATTACGACCGTTTTGTATTTTGAAATGTTGTCTTTTCCTACTTGTAAGAAAACAACTTTTAGAAAAACTTCTTAAAATAAAGAACCAATAAACAAATTAAACTAATAAAATATGTTTCCAAATATAACTTTTATGATTTACACAAAGAGCAAAGTTCGCGCGCCTTTCTGTGTTTTGGCGCCAAAACGCCGCAACGTCCCACTCGGAAGTACCGACGACGGCTCAAGCTGACAGAAAAAAAAAAAGTTTAATAAACAAGCTTTTGAAAAGGGATATAATATTATAAAAATACCGTCCATTATAACCTCACAAATTTAAAAACAAAGAGTTCTTACGTTCATTATAATTGATTTATTTGGACAGTAACGTAGAAATCTTCAGAACAATCTCAAAATCACCATGTCAGGTAAGAATAGTCTCTTGATCAAGATACATAAACGATCTATAATTTTTGTGATAAGTTGGCCAAATAAAAAATGATGACGTTGTTTTAAAAGTAATATTGTTCTTAAAGTCATAAGAACTTAAAAATATAATCTGTATAATACAACTATTTTAAGATCTTGCTTTTTTAGATGTCAGCTGGTTCCCTTTAAGAAAGTTTTCAGAAAGATGCGACCAAGCTTCGATAAAAATTAACAAAAGCGAATTTGAGCATGTTATTAGGCTCATTAACCCTTGGTTCTCTTAATCCTAGTGTTACTGTAAATTTACGATTTTATCATATTTGATGTATATTCTAATTTACTATTTATAGACTTTATAGTTGCTTGTTTTTCTGCTAGAAAAAGATGTCTTAGACTTAGATTTATTTCGAAAGCAATTGTTTCTAATCACAATTATTGTAAATCTCCTGTACAATTTTTATCCATTAATTACTTATCTGAACTGTTAGGGAAACTTAGAAACCTTGTTTTTAAAATAGCATGCATTAAAGTCAATTACGGCCGGAATGTTCGAGAAAAATCTTTGGCCTCAATTTCATTAGGTAAAAAAGAAAGGATTCGAGTTATCACCTCTAAAAGCAATCATTATTTTACTTAATAATTAGTAATGTTGCTCGATGTGGTAACTGTATATCCAGGATTTTTGGAAGGGGGGTGATCGACTAACAATTTTTCAAAAATCAGGTGTGAGCTAGCAAGCTGTATCTAAAACGTCAAGTAAGGTATCAGCTCACCAAGTAGATATCTCAATTTAAGAAGTAAAACTTTAAAATTTAATGCACGAAAACTTTGCTTTATTTACAAATGGTTGTCTTACGTTTCTATGAGCGACAAACAAAAGAAAATTCAAATTTATTATCAAGTTGTAATTCACTATTTCGAGCAAGCGATATACACTCAAAACCTGCTGTGATGACGTTTTGATTTAAACACAACTGATCATTGATATTATGACACCTGCCTAACTTCAGCAACTGATTCTTTCAACTTACGGTATAAACTTTGAATTTTGACAGTCTCCCGTCTAAATCATTTTTAGACACATTTTTATATGAGGATACGATATCCCATTTTTTTTATTTTCTTGCTCCAAAAGGGGAATGACTAGCCACCCAATCCACCCCACCGGACCCCCCTTCCCCCCTAAATCTGCCACTTGTTCTTGATATAAAGATGATTCAACGACAGGTCAGTTAGAATGGCACTTGAGAAATGCGAACAATCTGCAAAGATGATAAAAGAATTGAGTTTGAGAACATTAGAACAACGGAGACCATGACTAACAACCTTATTGTTGAAAAACTTCCAATGGCCAACACGCAGAACTAGAAGTAGACATGTCCTTGGGCTTGAGATGCATTATTAGACATGCATTAACGAGTTCTTCTTCACCGTGAGTACCGGCGGTACTCTAAAACTTTCCGCACTCTTTCGAAGCTAAAATTTTTACTCAGTTCATTACCTCCAAGCAGTATAAAGTAAAATGATTCACTCCAGTTCTATAACGTACACTACTTGCCTGCTCTCATTTTTATATTTTTACCATTATGATAAGATCTTATTTAATTCATTTGCGCAATACGCTTTTTTATAAGAACCAGTAAATTTTGCCGAGGCTCAATTGTTCTTAATTTTTTAACTGCTTCAGCCTCCATTTGTTCTTAATTTTGCTCTTATATTTCTGTGAGTGGTTTGAAATGACAAATTGAAACTAAAAAACAAGGCAGTGAAAAACAATTACTGACCAATGTGCATTTTGTCCTCTCTCGCAGTCCTCGCCCACAGGCTGCAGAGGTCAATTTTTTTGTTGTCCAACGATTTTACAAAGTTCAGTAAAAAAGTTTCAACTAGAAACACTTTCACGTTTTTTCAGCCTCAACATGAGCTTGTTTAATTGTTTTTAATTTTCTGCAAATTGAAGCCTCATCGTTCTTATAAAGTTGTTCTTATAGATAAACTTGTAATGATTTCAATAGTGGCACGAATAAATATCTTAAAACCACGAGCGACTACCTTATAAAGATAAAAGAGGTATTAAACT
>JAPEIX020427630.1:0-13719 GCA_026122405.2 Zoanthus sansibaricus
CTAAAATGAATGTTGCGCGAGAAGTTGTTAACGTTTAACATGTTGCCAAAAGAAGACAAAAAAATGGCGCAATAGCGTTGCACAGAAAATCGGCGTTGCAAGTTGTCTCGTGTTCGGAAGTCTACAAGTTTTAAAAACTTAAACAATCAGGCAGGGTTGTTCAAAGAAACATGCGTAACTTTACTCTGGGTTAAGCAAAATTTCGAGCAGTAATTTCCAACCTAAGGAGAAGTCAACGGTTGTTTAGATTTTCCAAAGAAAAAACTTGTTAATCCCAAAATAACAGCTCAAATTCTCTAAGGTCAAAATCAAGGTCAAGTGATATAAACTTTTAAGAACCTGCGTTAGTGCTATCCCAGCCTGTGTGACAAGTATTATACTTTTTACCACATATTTGTGTTCATTTGAAGGATAAGGATGAATCAAGTGTAAAACATGAAATGGTCTTTTACTTGGGTTTTAATTTAAAAGTAAAATCAATATCTGTTTATAGCAATCTAGCATGCATACATACTATAATATATTTGTACAGCTACAAGAAATAATGGGCATTAAAGTAATTTTGGTTTTGCTGTGGGAGATGGCCCATCTAATTTGTGTTTTTCACGCCCGTCTCACTGAATGAAGAAAACATTTCTTGCAACCCTAACACTTCCTCGGTAGTTTTAAATTTTTGGAAAAAAAACCAATGCGACCGTGATTTTGTTTTAGAAACCTGAAAAAGATCCATAAACAAGCTTTCGCAATCTACGGTAGTGTTTGTGTTTTTATATGTTTTCCTATTAGTATTAGTATGTTTTTACCTGGTACAAAGTTCATAAAGTGAATACGTGTTGGAGATTGTACTGTCTTGCTTAACATTTCCGAAACGTGATCAGAAATATAGTTCTATTGTTGTTCGTTAAGCCCTTTTAACACAATTCACCCGGATTGTGCAACTCACCACCGTCAAGCTGAAGTTTTCTTCATATTAATATTTGAATAAATCAAATGTAAATATTTACGTTTTTGGCTGTTTTTTAAATCACATTTGACCTTGATTGGCAGTCTTTTTGTCATATTTGAAAGGCCAAATTTATAAACTGCATGAATTCTTACAAAAACTTTGGTTTGTATTTCATCTTCTAACTTTAGGAGCTAAACTTGGTTTGTTTCGAATTACTGAATAGTTTTTGAGTCTAAGTTTTTAAACTTTTTAAGATTTCATATAATAAAAATTGATACGAATTGGGTGAGGCATTCAGTCACGAAGTACCTTTCTTGATAGGACATTTATATCTATCCCAATGTGTGTCAACGGTTTCTTGCTTTTTACACTTATTGTATGGTTTATTTACTGTTGTACTTCCAAAGAAAGAGTAACAATCACTCTTTCTCGCTATTTTCTTGTTCGTTGGAATTTTTCTTATAGTTTGTTTACATACATCGTTGTTGTCTAGGTAATGTGTCGGAATGCGGTTCCCTGAGCCCGTTTGAACTTCATGCAATGTTGGAAGTCTGTAAGAAGGTGAGTTGAGTGGCTGAAAACTAATGCGGTTTGGCAGCTATGACGTCGCTGGAACTTGACAAGTCTATCTGTGTATGTCTCTATTAATAAATGAGTCAGAGTGAGATTAATAGTTATGAGATATCTTCAAAGAGGAAATCACAGGTTTTCCCCCAAAAAAAGAATATAAGCCCTGAAAAAAAACTTTGCTGGTTCTGTTCAAACAAATCAAAACGATAATATTATTGGGCAAAAATAAACTGCTGAAGGCTAATCGTTTTTCCCCCTGAAAAATAGAAATTCGTGAGTTATTCTTAAAAGCAAATTAAAATTCTACTGATGTATTCTGTGGCTTTGGCTATTTTCAATCATTGAAATCCATTCAATTAAATAGGGATTATGTGCCTCACGTTTAGCACAATAACTGTAATTAAAGCCGGAATTATCTCATATACGTTGCTTTCAATGTCTAAAACATTTCAACGCCTGTTTACATTAGCTGAAAATGTGTGATATTTTAATCCCTAAATCTCTCATCGGCCAATTTATCGATATAATTTAAGTAGAAATAAACTTTGGCTAGGGCGATGGAAACCTCCGCAAAATTATCAAAAACATTCACAATGCGTGTTGAAAAGTTTTTTTTTTTTTTTAAAAATAGTACTGTATGTAAGTTGGTCGGCGAGTAAGCTGTGGTCAGGTTTGATCATCGCCGTAGGCAAAAGTACAAAACTGACTTTTCGAGAATTTTTGCTGTTGGTCAGAGCAATTCATCTGCAGCCGCATTCACAGTCACAATGTGATCTTTACGATCGGAAGGTTGTAGCGCAACTTTGTAAAATATCGTTTTCATTCGGTCTAACTATAAATAGAAACCATATTTGAAACGAAAAAGTAAGTTGTTTGACAATCTGTTCTCTAACGCATTTTCTGTGTTGATAAACATATTTTAATACGACATTATATATTTTGTTTGCACGGCGGCTTGGGTAGCAGGTGAAGACGTCACAGGCTTACGCAAAATTCATGTTCGCATAAATTTGTATATCTTTTCTTGTGTTTTCAATACGTAGTGTTAGCAATACCTTATCTCATGCTGTTGGGTTTCCTATGATTACGCATGTGACAAAGTTAATTTGGAACAATTCTTTGTTAGTTCAATGAGGTTTAATTGAAGGCATCAATCTGGCAGACTATTGTTGACTCGGACAAAAACATTGACAGCAAACCAACAAGTAATTGACCGAGTGAGAGAAACGACTTTTGCGTTTTTGGCAAAGGAAAAAAAATATGTCCGGTAAACGAAGTTTATTTGCCCGAAGATTCTCAGACAGTTTTACAACGCGTAGCATTTCACCTGAAGCAGCGTTGTTAGAGAGGCGTCCGTCGGGTTCATCTTTCCGTCAGGTAACGATAACATTATTAACTGCGGTTGTGAGTCCATGGTATAAGCGATTACAAAGTTGAGCTCACAGCTGATTGGTTTCAAAGGGAATTGTTACCTTTTTTATAGTTTGTGGTGATTGTACCAAATAACTCGTTTGTTTCATATGACAAACTCATGGCCGCGAGATGTAAGATAAATATGGACAACAAGAAAGGAAATATCACGGTTTCTTTTTATAGCCGATAGTATTTCGTGTTCTGCGGTGTTAGTATCAAATTTTAAAAAGCATGATAAACACAACAGACTAATGAACGAGTGCAAACAATTGTTTTACACTCTGAAATGATTTTTTTCATTATTTTCTTGTTTGCGGTTGTAATCTAAATCTTAAAGTATAGTTTGCGTTTGAGGCTTGGTCAGCTCAAACAACTGTTCGATTTTTTTTTATGAACTGAGTTAACGACGGAAATATTTCTCAATGGAGTCAGAAATAGGCTCGAAATTTGCTTTAATATCTTCATTTCCAGAGAAAGTTAATGCTTCTGGTTACAATGAATTTAAATTTTCTTGCCCATGGCCGTGGTTTAGCTTTCAGTGACATTGCCATTGGTGGAAAAAATTGTTGCCATTTCTTGGCCCCAATAAATTTCTGGGATTATAATAAGTCCTTAATCATTTTAGCATTTATTGACTTATAGAAATTTGTTTGAGCTTCTTGTTTTGAATCATCTCAGACCATCCAAAGGTGTTTCCATTTTCAAACATGAAAACATCAAGCGAAAAGCGCTAATGCTTTTATTTCAAAAGTCGAATTTCACAGATCAAATCCTTATCCTTGACTTAATAATCGATACCCGGCATAATATATAAATAATTGTAATCGTAATATACTTTTCATAAGCTTGTCGGCAGCTGATAAAAAGGGTTGTACGTTGAGGAAGATGATTATATAGTTTTCACCCTTGTGTAAAATTATTATCCGTCTTATATATCCGTCCTATATCCGTAACTGTGCGTATCTAGTGATTATTGTTTGAGTAACGTGCTTTAATTCCGTGTTTTTATCGCATTGTAGTTACGGACTGTTCAGACCTTAGGAGGAATCCCAATTAAAGAAGGTTAGAGTGTTTTCTTGATATAATAATTGATGTTTGTGTGAAAATAGCTTAGTCCGTAGCAATTATGGTATACATGTTACAATTCTCGGAGTTTCTTGATATTGTCACAACATCATGGACATGACATTAATCTTTAAAAAATGCTTTGTTTAGGATAAACTTTTTTTTCTCAGAATCAATGTTTTAAGATTATTCATCTTTAGATTAGCTTTAAAATTTATAAGAGACGAAGAACAATCCCATGCTGTCTTGAGATATAAAGTTTTTAATTTAATTCCAAAAGTTTATGCATTATCTTTGAAAATTGTAAAATTTTGTTTTGTTGTTTTTGTTTTTTTTAGTTGTAGTATTGCAAAGTGTGCACATTAAGAAAAAAGTAATAAAGGTCATTTAGACTAAACTGCATAAGTCTCGCGCAATTGAAATTGAATGGTTCTTAAACTGTGTATTCATATAATGCGTCGCAGAGGACGAATAGTATTTGTATGTCAACCACTGGCCGGCCATTCTTCGAACATTTGCGGATTAAGGCCTTTGACTTATTGCCTGTTTAGGGTGAAACGTATTCAACAAGATATCAAATTATATTTAATGATTTGATTATTAAAACACCACTTGGTTCTCTTATTTCTTAGAATTTACGGTTGGATTTTGAGTCAAATTTTTAAAATAATTTTAAAAGAAAAACGCTAAATAGTTTCATCTTAGTGTAACGGAGTTGCGCAGCAGTTTTAAAACCGTTAAATTTATTTAAATTTTTTCTACAAGCTCTCTTGGTATGTTTTCGAAAAATTGATGATTTGCAAGTTAGTGAACCTCAAAAAAGTATTACGTTCGTAAAATAATAAATATGGCAATAAGAACGACCTATTATATCTTTTGATGTAGAAACAGAGAATGGGCTAATCCACCTGCAATGATAATTTAAGATACTTTTATAAGTAATTTTATTTTAGAGTATGTTTAAGTATTGAAATTGTTTTGCCGGTAATGTATGTTAGTGATTCGAGTAGCCGGTTAGAAATTACCTTTTAATGAGTGCGATATACAATTGTTGTTTCGGTAGAGTTATTCTTAAATAAAGTTTCGACTATTATTCATTTTAAAATTGCTCTACTTTATAATTTACGGGTTAAACAAGTGAATGATTTCAGAACGAAAAATCTAACAATTTCTGGTAAAATTTCATATTGCATGTCCGGAAGAAGGCTATTTGATTAAAAAATATTTTTGTTCTATTTTTAAACTGTTTTTTTAGATTTCCTGTTTTTCTTGCTTTAAATAACAAAAGATTGTCATTTCAGTTCTATTGCTTTTCACAGTGGATATGCCTCTTGTTTATCCCACTCATTGCGATTGAGTTTACTATTTTGTTGCAGAATAACCAATTGTTATGAGCTATTCCAAATATCTTTTGAGCTGTGACTTTGTACTAAACTTTATCTACTATTATTTGAAGTATGTGTCGTATTTTCATCTGCAGTTGCTGTGACAAAATTAATCTAGCAACTTTGTACTTCAAAATGAACTTCTAATTCTATCATTTCTTTCTATTCACTAATTTTAGCTTTGAAAGAAACCTCCAAGTTATATTCGCCATTTTTTACGCAGAATTATTTCAGAGTGAGGAGAAATTGTTTGAGTCAATTTTACATCGTTTTTTTTTTCAGATAAGGAGGTTTTGAATGGCTTGTTGTATGTGTACATTCGTTCAGGAAGGGGATTTCACAGAAACGGTTGGTATAAGCTTGAGTAATTATTAAAATAATGTAATACAGTACAAGCACTTCGCACATCTTTCAACAGTTGTTTGGGAGCTGATAGATCTCGCTTACGACAAAGTAATCTTGAGATGATAGGGACGCTCGCAATTGACCTTTTGGCCGACTATTTTCACTCCAGGGAAAAAGATTTAAAAAAACTTATGAACACCTTGAGCGTGTCTTGATCACAGTAAATGAAAGCACACACCACTGCAGTCACGTGCTTTTTAAAAGACACTTTGCTTTCAGAAAGCAAAGCATTGCGTCAGCACGAAGTAAGGAATAACATTAAATCTTTTTAATATGTTATTAAAAATTTGGAGGATTTAGAAATAGAACTGGTATTCTGAAATTAAGAAAATGTGTTCTGATAAAAAGTTACTTTAAAACTCTAATTTTTTTGTGTGCTTCTTCCACGGAGAAAAAACTGAAAAAAAAATGAACGCTAGTTTGTTAAAGATATTTGAAAACACATCGAGAAGCTGCAAAAATTAGTAAAATTTGTTTTAAAAAGTTCAAGATATGATGAAAATATCATATAAATGGTACAAAAATTAAGTTATTGTTTTGAAATTAAAAATTTTAAACAGTCGTTTCGGAACAAATTCGCAAAGATCACCGACACTGTATAACGACCATTTTTATTATAATGGCGCTCCGACCGTTCCTTTAAAACTTTATTCAACTACCCGTAACACTTAAAATGTTTAGTGTTTATTATGTTTATAGTTTAGTTTTTAAAAATTCTTTATCTGACAAGTCTTTTGGTATTCTTATTTTTTGCAATTTAATTGGTAATAAATCAAAAATTTTAATATGTAGTCAAACACCTATTCAGTGGGGTAGCCAGGCGATCTCAAAATTTTGCTGGCCCATGGCCGAGTAAGGACCGAAGATGCGAGCTGCTGCTCGCAAACGCTGTGGCGCAATCGTTTATAGGAAGGTTCGGGGGTGTGCTTCCACAAGAAATTTTTTAATTGCGTTGTTTCGTTTTACTTCAATTTATAATATAGATAGGACCCTACGCGCGTTTTATCAGAGTATAAAACAGAAAAAGCGTGTTTTATTGTTTTTCGCCACCGGCATTTTTGTTAGAGATGGCAGAAAACATTTTATTTGAAGACACTTATGATGGAGATCCCTGCAAAGTAGCAGAAAGTTTTGAAGACGAGAGTGATTTATCACTGAAATAAACCAGAAGAAGCGAGACTATCGAGAATTAAATTGCGTCAGTTTGTCGATCTGTGTGCTTTGTTGTTTCAACTCGCAGCGTGTAAAACACTCCGAACATTTGAGAACACTCGAGAAATGTAGAAAACACTTGCCTGCGGCTCGTGTTTTCTACATTTCCCTCCTGTTCTCAAATGCCTGTCGTGTTTTATGACAGTCTAATACACGGCTTAGGCTTCTTTATTTGTTAAATATTGTATGAAGCATTAATTGCAATTTCGTCTAAACAACATAAAAAAAAGGCTTAGAGACTCTAAACAAAGTTTGGACTACAATTAAGAAATCTTTTAACTATATTTTTTTTTGAAAAAATCAATTGACGGACACGTAGTTTTTTGTCCAAATTCTGTCCGCCTAGCGGACATATAAATACTTCGCAACTTTTATTGATCTAAAAAGTCTAATGAGTGACGTACAATGCCTTAAATTTAATAAAGCCTTTTTATAATTCATACCAGTCAATATTAGAAGTCCGATCTGATTTTTGATGTTCTTGTTAATTCATATCGTTTTTCAAGTCTTCCTCTCCAGGGAAGGCTGTTCGGGCTCGAACTGATAAAGCTCGATTCCTGCCTCAAAAGCCTCTCCAGACTCAACAGATCTATTCCCTGATCATTTCTCGGCATCATTGGTCAATCTTTCATCGTCTGATGTGCTTAAAGGAGAACTGAATGCTAAAACTAACCTTTTGTTATTTGAATCTGTCTGTGTAGTAGGTTAACTCTGAGTAGTTTTTTATTTCAAATTAGTCGAATAACATTGAGAAATTTAATATGGAAAAAAAAGAAATCTCTCAAGTGGTCGCAAATGAGCTTGTCAGCGGTTGTTTATGACGTAGGTTACGATATTGAGAGAATAGATATGGTATTTCGCTTTGAAATGTTGATATTTTTTGGGCAATCTAGGTCTAGCAAAGTTTTTTTCTTTAATACCAGCCAAAAGCCGCACAGTAACCATGTTTTTTGCTCGTTTTAATAACTCTAATATCGTAACCTACGTCATAAACAACCGCTGACATCACATATTGAGCCGCCGATCAAATTTTGTCTATTCGTTGCAAAATATCAATTTTTTTCTGAACTGCTTGGCTAACAGCTTAAAAAAACTTCATATAATTGTTGTACTATGCCTAAATTTTCAAACAATAAAAAGTCAGTTTTAGATTTATGTGTGCATTAAACTTTATGGTATAACGCTTTTTATATCCCTCATTACTTTGAAACTTTTTAGAATATGGTTTAATATCTTCTAGATTAATTTCAGAGTCAAGTTTGAAAGATCATGTCAATGGTAATCCAACCCACTCACTTTTGGGTTTAGTTTAGAGTCGTTAGCTTCAGGTTACGTTGGAAACCGGCCTTTGCCCTGTTTGCGAAAATCACTTATTAAAGTTCGTTATTTCGCATTTGCTTTGGTTTCAGGGATACCATATTATCGCCGAGACCTTAAGTGCAATGAGCAATATTCTCCTTGTTGAGGAAACCAGTGACAGTTCTTATGCCATCGAGACAACAAACTATCCCCTTCCTAACAGTGTGAAGAATAAGGTAATAACACTTTGCTCTGTTCATTTTTATTTTTTGATGGAAAGTTACGGGGAAGTTAGCAAAGAGGACTTATGGAGTAAATTGATGAAAAAATACGGGACAGTTACCATGGAGGGCTTGTGGACTACATTAATGGAAAATACGTGGCAGTTAGCATAGAGAGCTTCTGGACTACATTGATAGAAAAATACGGGGCAGCAAGCGTAGAGAGCTTATGGACTGCATTGATAGAAAAATACGGGGCAGTTAGCATACAGAGAGATTGTGGACCTCATTGATGAATGGCTTACATGACTGATGCGCAAATAGCATGGTGGGCTTGTGGACTTCCTTTATGATTGGCTAATAAGTGATCAGTAGCTCTCTCGGTAGTGTTATCTTACGTTGAAACTAGAATACAAATGACTTGTTTTCTAATTTTTCATACTTTCTAGCAAAAAATTTAGTTTAGAAGCAGTGCAGTTGTGCAAAATTGATTTATCGAAGTTATCACCATTACTCTAAAGTCTTCATTCACCTAGAATGTACATTAATGGTTACTCTCTTGTTTATAATTTTTATCTTCTCTCATTATTTGAAAATCGTATGCATTTATTGTAATCTAAAAAATTAAGATAATTTATTTTCGAAAAAGTGGAAATATAGAGTTAAAGAAAAGTTAGAAACCTTGTGTCGCAAGGCAGTAAAATCATTAATAAAATTAATACCCTCAATATTTTCGGTTATTGGCTGTTTTCATCGATCTTTTTATTACGAAACACTGTTTTATTTTTTTTCCTCACAGTTTTTACCCTTTGGCAGTAATACAACCTTGAGTTGGGTCTTACCTCTGATTGCTGCCGAGTCAGGGTTTTAGTTAACTTCTTAGGGGTATGGCTAAAAATTTCAGAAGGCGCCTAAAAAGTTGTCATGGTAGAAGGCCTCGGCTAATTTCACTGGGTACAGACATGTTCCCCCGGCTGAAATGAAGTGGGAGGTTTATTTTTAAAAGATTGAATACTGTGGAATGTGGCTGTGTTTTCCGTAAAAGAAACCTGTAATAGTTGTGTGTCGGAGCGATGCGTTGCCAGAGTGAAGCACTGACAGAATGATACGGAATGTTGTGCTTTAATTACCTAAAGGGTTCCAAAGAATAGGGGTAAATATTTATATTTGAGTTTGTAATTTGCACACATTTTGAATTTATCTGACATCCACCTCAAAATAGCTCTGGCAAACGCCCGTGAAGCTATGGCGAATATACCTCAAAATTCAAGAGAGAACGGGTCGAAACTAGCGGTTCGCCAGCCCTTATCTGAAACTCTGAGAGTAAATTGCGTGGCTCATTCCAAGAACATCTCGGGGTTACTCGACAAAATGTCATATTATTAAAATGACTTTAAAACTTGAGGTGAACTTGTAATGGCAACAGATAATGACATTCCGTGTTCTAGGTCTTAGTTGGTGCTATTTTCTTTCAGGTACAAAATAATGCGGCCAACAATCAAACTTTAAATCTTGCCATATTTTTGGCTCTCGCCATGGCGTACATGGCCGCAAGTTTTATTACCTTCATTGTGCGTGAAAGAGTTACAAAGGTATTTGTCTATTTTTTTCCCTCATAGTGCGGTCGTATTTTGTCTCATGTTGAGGTTACTAGATATGGCTGCTATTTGTCGGCCTAGTCCCAATTGTGTAGTGGTTATCACGTCTGACTAGAGACCAGGAGACGTGGATTCGAATCCCAGTCGGAACATTTCACTGATTTTTTTTTTCCCGAGGTGTATATCGAAGGTAACTGCTGAGTCATTGGACGACACTGAACGATCTAGATGAAATGATTAACGTCCCTATATCGCTTATTTTTTTATCATTTAGATGAAAAGTAAAACCTTCGGTAATACAAAATTTAAAAAAATTAAGGAGATTTTCTCGGTTCCTGTTACTTTTTTTGAGCTTCGAAACGTGCAAATAAGACAGTTTTGGGACAGCTGTCATTTTGACGGAGCATTTATTCCAGTATGAAGTCCTGGTGTAATTACGTAGGGGAAGGTACTTGTGCAGCTTCCGGTTCAATACTAACACTGTCATTACGCTCGGTCAAAATTTGAATTCCTAACTTCTTTTGATTAAAAAGCATACTTAGGTTCGGAATTTTAAGATTAAAAAAAGCGATATAGGGACTTTAAGTACGTATGGCATTGTTAACCAAAATAAACCAAAGCGAACAAAATAGAAAATCTTTTATCGTGTTTATTTACTGGCTGATAGGAGTAGATAGTCCAGCTGAATTGGCTGATCGTACATTTAAAAAAGCTTATGTGGTACGTGGCCGAACGTGGTTGGCGCAGTTGGTAAGATCTCTGCTTTCCAGCTACAAGATCCCCAGTTCGATCTTGGCAGTTCGCCGAGATTCGAATATTTGTGTGATCTTCCTTTCCGCCTAAGCCAACTCAGCTTTCCGTCCTTCCGGGGTAGGTAAATAAGTACCAGCGTTTGGTGGGAGCTAACCTGCGATGGATTAGTGTCACGTCCAGGGGGAGTCAACGACTCTCATCCGCCTAACACTACAGAAATAAGCGCCTGCTCCATGGGCCACTAAGCTCGAAAAGGATTTAGCTTTATGTTGTTCGATTGAATTAACAAACAAATAACATGAACTTGTTCTGTTTCAGGCAAAACACATTCAAATTGTGAGTGGTGTCAACCCTTTTGCCTACTGGTTTGGAACATACACCTGGGATTTCCTAAACTATATGATCCCAGCCATCATCATATTGATACTGTTCATTGCGTTTGATCTGGAAGCCTTCCGTGGTGACGCACTTGGAGCCGTGTTTCTCCTTTTGGTAAGTAAAGTTTGTTTGAAGATTCATATTTCTTTGTGATTTACGCTTCTTTACATCGTTAGAAGCTTTTGATAAAGACCCTGAGAATAAAGCGTACCTGAACCCTAAAATTGATATGACATTTTATCGCTTAAATATTTAGGCATAGTAGAACAACTATACGAAGTTGTTTTTTTAAGTATTTAGTCGAGCAGTTTAATTTGGAAAAAATTTGACAAATTGACGAAATTTTATGTCAGTGGTCGTTTTTAAATTTATGATGTATATAGGTTGCGATACTAGAAAAAATTTAAAAAGTTAAACATGTTTTATTGTTTGGCTTTTGGCTGTTGTAATGACTTGAAAAAAGAAAAAAAAAGTTTGTGTTGATTTCTTTCTGTTTGTTGTCACGCCGTGCTTGAGTTGTGAACATCCTAAACTATCTCATATCATCATTTAAATCCCGCTGACAACCAAAATAACGACCAATAAACATCATAGATGGAACCCAGCGTCGGAGTTTCTACAGAAACAGTTTTATAAATTTATAAATTATACATCATAGTGAAGAGAAGGGTGTAAAAAAACTGACGTTTCGACTTCGTCGAAGTGAGCTTGTGGGAAAAAGATACAGCTCTAGGTGGTTATATCATGATGCAAAGCATGATAACGGAATGAGATAGGTATGTAAAAACAAAAGAAAAAAATGAAAAAGCAAAAAGATTAAGGAACAACAGAAGGTTAATTAAACTGAAGCGTTCATCTATGCCGTGAATGTGAATGTGAATGAGGGGCAATCGTTGCTGTCGTTGATGATAGATAGACTGGAAGCAACAGTTGGAGTGATTAGAAGAATCAATATGGCGAGAGACAGGTGACGTTCTTGCCTATATCATAAAAGTGATCTCTGATGCGGTCACTTAAACAACGGCCATTTTCGCCGATATATAAGTTGTTGCAATTAGAGCATTGAATGTAACATTTGATGTTGTGCAATGCAATCAAGAAAATTAATCTCTAAGTGTCAGTTCGAGTATAATATTATTCATATACATTTTTGGCAAGAGGTGTCATAAGCCATCTTGTAACGTTGGCTTTTGATCAGAGGTTAGATCGAGTGTTTAAAGTCAAAGCGATTGAAAGGTTCATGGAGACAAACGTGCAACAGCCTTTGAACCCTAAATATTAAGTAACATTAGTTTTAGCTTAAGTCGATTCTTTGATAACAGCCGCCTGCTATAACGGTTGTTCAAGGATTCGATATAACTAATACGTAGATTTAGGCACTGCCTAAAAGCGGAGCTCCCAAAGAGATATTGAACGTACTGCAGTCTCTGAAAAACCTATTCCACTCGTGTACACGGACGTCGTTCGTACGCACGTACGTACGTATGTACGAACCAACGGACATGACGTTGAAAATTCAACTCGATGGATATACGATATTTTTTTAAGGTATGGTGCTCCGCAGGAGCTCCGCTAAAAAGCTGGACTATTAGTTCAGGTTTCCCCAGCCGACCTTCATATGTTATGTTTTTTTACTGCTGCGTTTGGATTTACGGAAGGCAATGTAGATTGATGTCTTTTATACTATATCTTGATACTAGTTGCGTTTGCATACTGTATATTGATAACCTCGTTTGCATGTTCATTGCAGATCGAGTTTGGTTTGGTTGTGCTTCCATTTGTCTACTGTTGCTCGTATATCTTTAAGTCACCTCTCATTGCCTATGCAGTCACCGTTTTCATTTTGTCGCTCCTCAGCTTGGTAGGTAAACTGTTAATTGAAACTAATATTTAACAAAGCAACCGATAATCATTTTTGCGCGCACTGATTGGCTCCCGTAACTCGCGATATCCAAGATTATTACTTGATTTTAAGGCGGAAGCCAAAATGAAAGGAAGCGCGCGTGCGAAAATAGAAAAAAGGTTTATATTGTGCGTGGTCTCTTTGAGAATAAAGTGCATTTTTATTCCATTATTTTTGTAAATATTGAAACAACTATCGCCCAAGGGTTAGTACATAGCGCTAGATAAATACCTCGACGCCAACACGAATCACCTCCCTTTTGAGAAATAGTTGCTTATTCTTAACAACTAAAAGCCTTGCCGATCTGACATTTTTATATACATCATAACGATTAGTAATCCAAGAAATTAGGAGATTAAAAGCAAGTCAGATCTTCGGGTGGAAACAATATTTCAACTTTAATTCAAGTCTTTTTTTTCTGTTCTTGTAAATGTACTGATAACATGTTTATGACTTGAAATAAAGTTGAAATATTGTTTCCATCTGAACCCCAGCAAATGCTGTAAAAGATTTAGGTTCTTTTTGTAGAGTAAAAGCCAAAATCTGTTTCAATGACTGTGTTGAACTGAAG